>JANVCL010000006.1:317464-330893 GCA_026546855.1 Erythroxylum incrassatum | reverse complement strand
ATTAAACAAACAAATTACATACCCATATACACCAACACAATTCTCATACAATGTAGTGTACAAACATCACAACTAATTCAATTAGCTACAAAACCATAATAGAGAACATATTTCTTACCTAAGCTCCCAAACCTTCAAAATCTTCAAGAACTTAAAAATCCCTAGCCTCTTCACCATCTCACGATCTTCATCATCTTGCTTGAAAGGTTGGGATTTTTGGATGAGAAGGGAAGAGAGAGCAAGATGAAAGAGTAGCATGAAAGATGATTGAAAAAAAATTAAGAAGAAAAGAGGAAGAGAAGAGGAGCTACGAAATTTATGAAAGTGAACAAAATGGTTTGGTTTTCTTATAAGAAAGCATCGTGAAAGCCAAACCAAAAGGGGAAATACTTTTTATTTAAATAACGATAGTGGATGTAAGGGCATGTTTGGTTCCACATATCCAAATCTTATCACCTAAGTCTAATTTATACACTAATTGTCTTCCAGTTTTCAATGACACTTGACAATAAATCCGAAATCATTTATCTAAATTTTCAGTGCCATTGGACAGTAATTTTTACTACCGAAAAACCATCATTCTGCCTCTTGGCATTTTTTCTAGTCCGAAAAAGACCCAGAAATTTTAGGAAAAAATTTCTAAAATTCTCTAAAAATTCTCCAACTCAATTTTTCATATCCACAAACCACATTTTATAACAATCACATTTATTAACACTTATATCAGAAATGTCATGAATGCATGTATAGTCATTTTCCTTGCAAAATTCACTATTCATGTGTATGTACATCTTATATAATGCATGAGTATGAGATGTGTTTTTGGGAAAATGAGAATATCATGTGCTAATACTCCTGCACTGAGGAATTAGTTACTTAAAGAATTACAAAAAAGGGAGGGGGAATTTGTGCAGAGTTTCTAGCCCCAGTGTTAATTATACCGCTTCAATTTGGAGATTTTGCAATATATAACGAAGTTCCCCTTTAGAGATTAAGATGCAATCTGTTGTAATAGTATAAAGTGATTTTTGTGTACCTAGGGACAATTATCGCCTCATGAGCTGAATTTTGGATGCATGACTTAAAATGTGCGGTAATAGAAATTTCTTTGAAAGCTTGGAGACATTATTTGTACATAAACATTTTGGATATATATATCAGTAAAGAATGAGGTACTTAGTGAGTTTGCAAGGATTGAAAGGGGATTGTGCGATTGAGTATTTCCCAATCAAGCTAGTGTTGTAAATTGAAGCATGGAAGAGAATTAAATAGCAGAGTATCACAAATTTGAATGTTAAGGTTGGTGCATGTACACCTTATATAATGCATGAGCATGAGATGTGTTTTTTTTTTCACAAGAACCAATTTTTAGGGTTCAAACCCTTTGTATGGAAACAGGATGTTACACTACACAGCCCAAGTTATCACTAATGATAATTGTATTCCTGTCACTTATAAACAAGCATAGAATTCTGCTTCTTGGAGAGCAACAATGCAAGCTGAATTTGATGCGTTAATGAAGAATCAGACTTGGGAATTGGTTCCACATGACCACACCAAAAACATTGTCCCCTGTAAGTGGTTATTTCGTGTTAAAACAAAGGTTGATGGATCTATTGATAGGTACAAAGCACGCTTGGTTGCCAAAGGATTCACACAACGACTTGGAATTGATTTTCATGATATCTTCAGCCCCGTGATAAAATTGGTCACGATCCATACTGTTTTAACTATTGTTGTCCAACACACTAGCAGTTGCATCAAATTGATGTCAACAATGCATTTTTACAAGGAACACTAGCAGAGGAGGTCTACATGTCTCAACCTCCAGGTTATGAGCATCCGAATCTCCCTAATCATGTATGTCGTTTGAAAAAAAACAATTTATGGACTTCAACAAGCACCTAAAGCATGGTATGATGCCCTTACCACTTTCTTGACGAAAATGGGATTCAAAATGTCTACATGTGATAATTCTCTTTTTGTGCTACATAATTTAGGAGTTACAATTTATATATTGGTCTATGTCGACGATATCGTCATCACTGGTAGTAGTGAACCGCTTGTTAAGTAAGTTATTGCCTCTCTTGCCAAGCAATTTTCACTCAAATATCTTGGATTTTTGCATTTCTTCGTGGGTATTGACATCTAACGAGATGCTGAAGGGCTATTCTTGACTCAATCCAAATATATTCAAGAGGTGCTCCATTATTGCCACATGCACGAGAGTAAGGGTGTTCAATCACCTATGAGTATATCTCAACCATTGATTCTTAATAACGATGCTCCCAAAACTGATGCCAAAGAATACCGGGGCATCCTCAACAAACTTCAGTATCTCTCATTCACAAGGCCAGATATCTCCTTTTCAGTTAACAAGCTCACTCAGTTTAGCAACTCCCCCTCCACTACTCATTGGAAAGTTGTTAAACCACTACTTCGGTACTTAAAGGAAACATCCTCTCATGGTCTTCATCTTTCCTCCACGTCCGCTCCTTCTCTAACCACATATATAGATACTGACTAGGCTGGAAATATTATTGATCGTCATTCCATTACTGGGTTCATTATCTATCTTGGTCTTCTCCAATTTCCTGGTATTCTAAGAAACAACAAACTATTTCCCAGTTATCTACATAAGCCGAGTACCGTGCGGTAGCTGCTATTGTTTCATAAACTACTTAGATCACTCACTTGCTCAAAGAACTCCATGTCTCTCTCCCTAACTCACCATTGATACTATGTGATAATATTGGAGTAACTTATATTGCTGCCAATCCTATGCATCACACAAAAATGAAACATATAGAAGTTAATATGCACTTTGTTCGTGATTTGGTCCGTCGCTGTCAAGTTCTTGTCTCTCACATTCACTCCGCTGGTCAACTTGCTGATCCACTCACCAAGCATATTTCTACAGTTCTTTTACATTGTTACTTCTGTGTTGAGAATTCAGTTAACGGTTGTTGGATACGAAGGGTCTCAGAGTTGAGTTAAAATTGGCCCCGCTGCTCAGTTCCAACTTCTCTTTTTTCTACCTTCGCAGTTCTGTTTTGAATTTTCGACATGCGCTGACTCCTATCTTGAGACCAACAACATTCTTTCCTGCCGACTGTGACTTCAGCAACATTTTCTCATTTCGAATTTGCGCCTCCATCAGCCCCTTCAAATTTTCTTCTAACCGTCGCAGCTTTGCGCCTCTCGAGCCCTTAGCCATGGTTATTCCCAGATTCGACCACTCTAATACCAGTTGTTGAAGCAGAAGTTACGTCGTGATGTTCGTTAATACAGCAGAAGAGAATTAGAAAGGTTATTATTTAAACGCTGCGTTACATTAATAAAAATAGAATTCAATGCGAGCTTCCGTTGCTTCCCGCATTAACGTCTTCTTCCTCGTTCGACTCTGCAACAATTTCCTTTCACCTGTAAAATCAAGAGACCGAGATATTAAATATTGGAAGGCAACTAAGGAGGGATCAAGTTAGAGACCTAAAAACTTACTTTCAGCTCCACTTGCAGAAAAACCGAGGTGATGAGCTTTAGAGCGTTGGTTTATAAGCGAGCAATTGCAAATACGAAGAAAAACAAACCTTTTTTAATCATGTAATTAGAACTCTCATCCATCAAAATGTACAGCAGCACTTACTAATTTACATAAGCAACTAGCCCATTCTGTCTAACTACCAAGTGTTTGACGAAGTCATTGACTTAGGCGGAACATTTTACCATCTCCAATATTTATACTCTGTATTTCACCCTTTATACGATCCCTATCTACCAAAAAGATATACAAGATAGACGACTGAATATATTCAACTATCCATCTGGACTGGCAAACTTGCGAGCTATTTCAAAGTTCTAGTAATGGGTTAACGTTGACATCGTCCAGAAGAAACCAAGCCTCTCTTTGGTATTGGCTGTGGGGCAAAGAAAACAAAATGTAAGCATGCTGCTGTTGTATCGCCTGAAATTGATAAACATAATTACATAAAGCACGTCCGAGTTCAAACCTTTGGTTTTGTAGTCCTCCAGCCTCCGGAGTTCAGTTTCGGGGAATATGAGAATCTCTCGATGGAGTTCAAAATTGGAACCTTTCTCTTACTGCTATCCCTCTTCCGACTCTTGTAGTCTGAAATTAGATTTTTTTCTCTTTATTAGGACAATGTTTATAAAAATGCATTTGCCACATGCCATAAAGCAATTGGAAGTTACTACTTACTGGAAAATATATGAAGTTATTCAACAAACACCGATGAAGAGCCAACAAACAAATTATGGTTTCAACTCCTATCTCACTTCTATTGCTCTTCTCGGATTTCCTATATTCTTAGGACTTGGCAATAAATTATCACACTACAAAAAGCTAGCTAATTACTTCTCCTAAATTTACCTCATCATCATTTGTAGCCATGTCTCACACCACAAAAAGCTATCTAATTATTTCTCCTAAATTTACCTCATCATCCTTTGTAGCCATGTCTTTTGATGCATCGTGACTCTGAATTTCCAGACACTGCAAGTAGAACAATATCTGCACATAGAACTGAGTAAGAGAACAACGAAAAATATAGATGTGGACAGAGTAGCTTCTGATCAATAACTACCTTGTTAAGCAAACGAACATTCGATGCATCAGTTGCCAGGACCTGAACTCCAATACAGTTGGATATACTGCAAAAGGGGCAAAAAATGGATTTGAAAACACATCCATCTTCTTCACACCAAATTCCTTTTCTGGAATCATCTCCAGAACTTCTATTAAGAACACGCTGATCAACCCAAGAAATGTCAGTAGTGAGGACAAGTAATTGTGTAGACGCATTCTTGTTCCAATGGTCCAATCTTTTTTTCACTAGAGACAGCAGGTGAACTTTTGATGATGAAGTCACTGAGCACATAACATTGAAATGTTTCTCAGGAATACCTAACCGGTTTTTGCAGAGTGCACAAGAAATGTGTAACATCTTGTCCTCGCTGTTATCAGACGATAAGCAAGACACGTTGTAATCATCTACAGGGAGTAATTGAGGACCATTTAAAATGGTGGATTGGTGTACCAGCGCTTTCTTATCATTAGTGATAGCTGAATTTCTTGTGGAACTTGCACATTCAAAACTGCTGATAATGGGAACATCAGATATTTCTCCATCAGTTATTAACTGTAAGCCCATGTACGTCCTCCTTTTCTGGATCTGAGAATTAACACTAAGATCCAAAGATGACTCTACATCTGGTCCGAGGCTGCAGGGATTCACTGTGAACTGTTTGTCAGGACTAACCTCCATGGACTTTACGAAACTATAAGTAGCTCTTCTTTGGCTTGTAAATGATGGTGAATTCAACGATGCATATGTCAAATCATTAGAAGCCTGAACCACAGTTGAACTAGAGATCCCACCCTTGGAGAAGGATGCTGGACTATGCAGAACCTCTGGTCTGTCAATACCAGGGGTCTCTTTCACAAGAGTTACTTCTGCATCTTCAGGGTAATATGTCTCAATACACCTGCAGGTAAGGCAGCAATTATCTTGTAGAGTTCTATCACGACGTTATAACTATCTCGTGAGCACAATAGTCCACAAGAGTATCCTAAAAATTTAAAAGGTAAAAAAGGTTGTACTTGTTTTACCCTGTATCTGTCTGAGAATCATAATCCAGGTCAATGAATTCTTTGCAGCTGTTTGTGTTCTCACCCCCTTGCGCAGATGCCTGTGCATGAACGTCAGGCTTGAACTCCAATTCTTCAGTTGTGACATCATACTTTGACGAAGAGACTACTTTCATTGACTGATCTGAATTTTGCAGTTTCTTGCTAGCGGGCCTTTTACTCCTCTTGCTTTTACCATTAGGAGTTGTACAAGTTTCCATACTAACGTCAGAACTTTCTGATGCATTCATCACGTTCTTCACAACATTCTCCTGGAGGCAAGTTTGGCAGATGATTTTCATAATATCAGCACTAGCACATTGGATGTTATTACAGAAAAGAAATCAGTCGTTAGTAAAAGAAACAAAGGTCTAGCTGACCTTTGCATCTCTGAAAAATGTTTTTAAACCCTCTATTGACATGTCAAAGTTTTCATAATGCCGAATTGACTTCCTTAGCCACTTTGAGATATGCACTCTATTCCGCTCTTCCTGATAGCGCTCATCTGCTTGGAAAATTACCAGAAATGTATTGATGGTTAGAAGGCAAAGGTTGAATGCATGCTAAGAAGACAAAATTGAACAGAATTGACAGAAAAGTTCTACATTTTGAAGACTAATTTTAGAGACATAAATTATCTTCAAGTTTGATAACAGTAATTTGTAACAGTAAGAGAAAGTCCCGAACTCTTCAAAGTATGAGAAGGACTTTTGTTTATTACCTAATAATATGATGGCTCCATAGTCAAACCTATGCCTTATACACCGCCCTGCCGGAACAGAAAAGAAGCATGTGGTTATAACACATTAAATAAGCTACAAAAATTACTTGAAAATTAAAAAGACCAAGGGATTACAGATATGTGGCTGTGATCAGGGAGAAGTGTTGTTAAAAAGGTTAACTGAAAAAAACATCTAGTTAAAATAAATAAACAGAGAATAAGAGAATTTATTTCAAAATACAAAAGCCCATTTAATATTTTTATTTTACTAAGTATTAATTATAAACGTTTAGTAAAAAAGAGCATACCTGCAGCTTGATTTATAGCTCGGAAGGCTTGGTTACAGTACCAGTCACTCCCACTTAGAAGATTTTTAGATGATTTGTACGTGTCATTGTATTTCTTTTTCAGACCAACTTGAATATCGTATCTGAAAACAAACTTCAATCAATCACGGAATATGAAACAAGCGCCGCAGCTGCCAAATGTAATTTAGTGTCAAGAATTCTTACATGTTTGGAAATGGAATGCCAACTACTATCTGAGATATCAATTGTGCGAGGTCAAAAGTCGTCAAAGAAAAGCAACAGCTGACAACGTAGTACAGAAACGAGGAGTATCGAACAGAAACGAATTTGACCATCTGCTGTGGGTCCACTAACAACCATACAACTGACTTAACCAGAGTTTACCAATGTCCAAAAAAGGAAACCCCGAATTCCTACTATGACATTAACAGATACAAATAAAAGTCATTCAATCAAAAGGATACAACCACTCGAGCATTATCATCAGAGAAGTCTATCCCTTCTGAAACCTGCAAAATAATGAAACTGTTTGATAAAATGTTATGTTATGTGCCTGTACTTAGGATCAAGTCCAATTACGATTTTCAGGCAAGTTAATCTCTTTCTCCTTATTTATGTTGGTTCCTTTCTTACATAATTTAATTTTGGTGATAAAAAACTTGCCAAGATTGGCTAAATTACTCTATTCTTAACTAGCTAATTTTTATGATAACTTCTTCCTTACTTTATTGCATAACATAATAACCTTATATAAGCAAAGAAACATAAAAGTTCCACCTAAACTAAAATTCCTAGAAAGACTCCTATTCAAATCGTTTTAGGACTCTTAAAAAGACTTATATTCAAGCTTTTATTAACATAACTATAACAGTAATTAGTGCAGAAATAATAAGAAAATAATAGACTACTAAAAATAAAATACTCTTCTAATAAACTCCTAATAAAACATTCATACTCTTCTAATATATTCCTAATAAAACACTCATCCATATCATAAAATTAAAGGTCTAAGTGTTGTCCTAACATTACAAAGCTCTTATTTTCATAAAAAATAACACACTCCTGCAAATTAGATAAAATAATAATAAATGCCACGTGGCATAAATTTTGCAGCCATTGTACCATAACAACATCAGGATAATTAAATAAATGGAGTCTTGAATCAAAGCTTATGCACCTTTCCTCGGCAAACAGCAAGAAAAGCAGCTCCTTCGTTCTTAAAACTTTCCGCGGACTCGTCTTCCTGTAAGTTTTTCATGCCTATTTTCTTAACCTTTCTCTTTCTCTTTCCTGCAGTTGTGCCACGTCGAGATATCACGTCATAGTAATCCTTCAAAATACAATCAAAATCCTCCTGGCTTCCTCCTCTTGGCTCTACAATAGATGCTCTATATCAGTTTTTTTTTTCCAGCTATAGCTAATTTAAGGCATAACTGCCAAAAAATTCTTGAAAGCTTCTACATATCCTAAAAATGCAGCTAATAAACATACCCAAATATCGATTATCTCCATTTGATACAAACAAATGACGATAAATCTTACCAATAAATAGAGACTTTCTTGCATTGAGTCGAGACCATTGACCTGTTTCACGCCAACGGTTAAGTAGTTTTTCCATCAGCTTATAACTTGGGAAGAAGAGAAGGGAGCCCGCTGGAACAACCTTGCAAATTTCTTCCAAAGATTTTCCAAGTGCATCCTTCACAACGACTCTGTGCCTTACTTTCATATGGAATAAGACTTTTTTGCATCATAAGAAATTGACTTGAATTGCAATAGATACCTGAAAGGCATACCCATCTGCTGTTTTGTAACTTGCATTTAATGGATAATTATCTGGACTAGTAGATATGACAGCAGCCCACACCTGCACAACAATAACTAATGCTTCACAGAAGGGCAAAAGAACTACCACTACGCATCAACAAAACCACAGGTCATACCTGTGATTCGGCATCAATTACGTGAGGAGCTTCCAGAGAAGTTCCAAAGGGAACTCCAAGCTCAGATGAGAAGGAATTCATTGGTGAAAGGGTCCTAAAATACCAAAAGCAAGAATTAGGTTGTACTACAAATTATACTGTATTGGAGAATTAAAATGATGAAACGTATAAGAACAAGTGATGTGTTAAGTTTCGCCAAACTTAGAAGGCAAGAATGTCAAATGTACTATTCTCCACTGAAAATGCAGAGTCAGGTGTATGCAGTGACTGCGCTGGGGTAACAAAGATGGACAGTTTAGAGCATGTAAGGACACAAATGAATAGCTAAGTGGTATTATTAAATGTATAGGTTAATTCCTTGGAGAGTAAGGATCAAATAACGAATGAGCTTGCAAATGTTGCGTGCGTGGAAAAGTTATGGGCTATCTAAATAAATTAAGCTTCTAGGATAACTGCAAGTCAGAACAAGAATACAAGAATATTGCAGTTACAAAGAAGATCCTAAAAGTTGTGCACTAAGAGTCACGACACGTCGATGCATCAAACTTACCCAGATGTTAAAATAACAGACAAAGAAAGATTGGCAATGTCGCTGAAGACAACAGCTGCGTTCATGCACCACAAACTTAAAATATGTGTCCACCCAGGCAAGTGCCTTGCACCTAACAAGAATAGAATTTGTATCATCATTAACTTTATTGTCATCAAAATCACTTGTCAACACCCTATGTGCAGCACTTGCATCTCTATCGATTCAAGATTAACGTCTATCAAATCTTTTGAGAAGGCAACGGAATAGTAAGAGCTTAGAAATTATAGGTTTGATAAGCATCTAAGGCATCCTTTCATTGTTGAAGGAAAATTCCAGGTTTTAGGTCAATTGGCAAGAATCCATACCGCCCTTATCATGTAGAAAGAATAATAGAAAACTGCACTGACAGCTAACATGTAACAAAACAAATAGATAACTAAAATTACTTACTTCTATCTCTTTTAACATTTCGTTGCAAAGCAAGCTGATAATCAGATATGTGAGCCCCATTCCTCGAGAAGAAATAAGTGAGAGCAGAGAATAGACCTGTTTAACATTCTCAGAAGCAGCCACATACCATAACTAGGTTATATGGCAGTAAAACAAGCAGTGGATATGGTCTTGTACCTTCCAATGTCATCACTGCCACGCCACTTAAACCCGGCACATCTGATTCAGTATCTGTCGAAGTCTTGATTGCCTGAAACCAAAAGTATATCAATCAATATTGTTAAAAGTAATAGAAAGCAGATAAAGTGCAAAAACTCCAAGACGATAAACTAGTGACAACCTTTGTGGCACACTCCAGCAAAATGGGGAAGCATTGTGGGGAAATATTAGCTTCTTGAAGCTCCTTTAAAGCCTTCTCACCAGTCCAGCTATACCACAGCCACATAAAGAAAAATAAATCAGTACAAAGCCTCCAGATTAAAGCAAACATGTGAATAAAAATTTCAAATAATGTGATTCGTTAAATATCCACAAGTCAATTTCTGACCAAGAGACGTAGTGCTGCAGTTCACGCTTCTCCAGTGTGTCTTTCCTCCGTTCAATCCAACTCGACAAGTCCTAAACAATTCAATCACAGATTACTCGCAGAAAAGGACAATCACAGCTTGGAAGACAAAAACAATGAAATACAACTTATTTTGCCTGTATCATTTCACACAAAGGTTGATAAATGATAGCATCAACTCCACAAAGTTGCTGCAATTCCGTCTGCAATTCTTGAACGAAAAATAAGATAGAAATAAGTAATAAAAAGAAAAAAAGCAAATATAAAACTGCCAACCTCGTTTACGACTTACTATGCAAAACATCTTCTTCGATGTCCACACTACCAGCATCACGAGCAATGTCCTCTATATTGCTGGAGATTTTTTTAAAAAATGTACATTGTCAATAAGGTCGGATGCCTCTTAATGTAAGCTACATGATCAGTAATACTTATACATCTTGAAACGGCTATGTTAAATTTAGTAATATCTGGAGATAATCAATCACATGACCTAAACATAGCAGCTACATTTCAACTTTACGATCGATGTTCAAGATCACATATGAAAAATATTAACAGAACTCGTGAATATCCTTTCTGTTTTTTGGATTTTCGTGACATGGCATATAGCATTAAAGAAATCCAAACAATTTCCACTCCTTTCATGTAGATAACAACTAGTAATCCTATAAAATAGGCATGACTGAGTTATTAGGAAGTAAGAATCCCTTAGGCTGAAAAGGGGTAGTAAACTGGCTCAAAATGTCAAAGTTTTGTGCTTAAGCAACAACATGAATGAAGAATTCAAAATCCAAAAATTGGTGAGATCTTTGGGTTAAGAATGATGAAAAGAAACTTGGAAGACATACTGGGCTTCGTCAAGAACAAGGACGGCCCCTCTAATGTCCACTTCCATTGCTCCTCGAATCACTGGATTGATTATATAGTTATATGGGCAAAAAGTCAATTGTGCATCATCTGCCATGGAACGCGCTGCATAGTATGGACAGCCTAAAACGAGGACACAGAAAGGCATGTATCAGAAACATTAAAAATGCAAAAAGAGCTTCCGAAGGTGCATAAGAGAAAAGCATATGAAATGGGCCAATCTCGCTGGAATTTTTAAAAGGTATATCACAAACCTTTAACAACTTTCCCAATTTTAACCAGATCTTCAATATCATGCACCTCGTGGCAACCTCCCTTTTGAAGTGATGGATGACCTTTAACTTTATGAGCGTTTCTGCAGTAAAGAATGACTACTAGTCACAAATAGAATTAAAATGAAGTAACTGCATGCAGTTTGGAGACAACTCACTTGAAGTGTGAGCATCCACATTCCTGATCCTTCAGAAGAAGCTTACTGAAATATTTGATAAAACAATTGAATTAAGAAAAGGGAAGGAAACAAAAAAATTAGAGCTGCACTAAAAACAAGTCATACCATTCTTCATCAAGATTCTCTTTCCCATTTACATGTTCATTAGTACAGTAATGTTTTCGTGAAGCCTTGGGAACACAAAAACTGCAAGTCAGAATCTCCAGTGGTATACTATGGCGAGTTGAGGGGCAGAATGAATATAAAATGGTCATTAAAAAAACAGAAACCACAAACAAGAATGCTTGAGAAACAACAAACCTACCAAAACTGTCATTGGCACCCGATAGGCAGTCTTCCTATATTCACGAATCACCTGAGAAAGTTGAGAATGTGTCCTCCTTCAATGAACAACAAAAAAGCAACACAGTCGCAGCGGTTAGTTGTATTCCCTAAGGTAATAAGATTTTTAATTTGGTTTATTAATCAATTGCAAGTGGAATTAACACTCTCAACACACCTGAAAAGATTATAGAAATTACCATGAATTTGAATTTGAGATAGCAACTTTCTCACAAGTTTTTCACTAGGATGAAACTCTCACCATAAGAGTGCCACTCTATACCGTAATGAGAACATATACCAACATTCAACTCCTGATGGGTGTTTGGGATCTCAAACACGAATTATATAAAAACTTCAGCGACCAAATTCCATAATGTGATTGATTACTCTCAAATTGTTCCGGGGTTGAGAGAATGCCAGCTTAAAGCATCGCATGTAAGAAATCAAAAAGAATATCGTATTTGAAAACCCATATCGCTACAGGTAAAACATGTGGTCACATGAAAGCATGATGAGTAATCCTTGGCAACATTTAGAGCAATAAACTTCGATGAACAATCAAATACGATAAGAAAATAGAATGTGGTACTAATAAAGAAGACGAACTTACGATGAATAGAATATGGTAGGCACAATCCTTTTCTTTTGATTTTTGTTGTTTGATGCAGGTTGAGCCGGCTCTGTCACACTGGAAGGCAATTTTCCTACACAGACGTACATAAGCATTCTTTTTCGTTTCATTTCTAGCACCAGTTGAAAGTCACATCGAAAATTTTTCTAATCAAATAAATTATGGTTTAACTAAACAATCGGCCACTAACTTACTCGAAGGTTGAGTCTCCGGAATAAATCCACCGCCATGACCCAGTGGATCGGTCATTGCCTCCGGGTCCGGCTTAGATTGCGCTTGATCTGCCTGCTGTTTCTTTAGCTTATAGTTCTGTTGCCAAGCGAGAGTCGAGCAAAGAAGTGAGAGCGATTTACCGGTACCGGTCGGAGATTCCAGAAGCGCGTGACAGTGGCCGTCTCTGAGGGCTCGATCAAGCGTGGATATGACTCTACCCATGAACGCGAGCTGTGTGCCATACGGTTGGTACGGGAACTCCACTTGAACTCCTCCAACGTGATACACATTCTTAAGCTTAGGGCTAGGGCTGGCGGTGGTCACCGGAGTTGCAGAGACCATATTGACACGATTCTTTCTTGATGGTCCTAGAAAAGTTCCCCTCATGGCTCGGATAGAGTGCTTTTAGTGAGGTGAAGTTTTGAGCGGGAAATTTCGATTCTGGTCAATTTGGATTTGGACGCGGGAGGGATAACCGAAATTACACCATTCCCCCTTAAAGAGCAGACACTCTTCCCACGCTATGTTGGAACAGGGTTTTATTAGTGGAATAATATGTAAGACAGTGTATGATTGGATAGGCTTATATTATATTAGAGTTTTTATGAATATAATTTTTTTAAGAAATCAGTTTATTGTTTTACTGTCACTTAAAAATAATTTTTTTAAAGAGTTTCATACAATAGACTTTTTGGCAACATAAAAATAAAAAGTACTTTTAATTTTAAGTATATTTTATTTTGTAATAAAATTATTTATACATATAAATATTAT
>JANVCL010000006.1:285017-296731 GCA_026546855.1 Erythroxylum incrassatum | reverse complement strand
AATTTACTAATTGTTTAATTTTGCACAAATTACATGATTAATTGCAAATTTTGTGTGTAAATAAATTGACAGCATCTAATATGAAATAATTGAATTCAATTCTAATATTACTGGATTTATTCCAAACAGTGTAATTGAATTCAATTTTAATATTACTACATGTGTTCCAAACAGTATAAATTGAATTCAATTCAATTTCATTAATGTAATTGAATTCAATTCACGCATGAATTCAATTCGGAGGTTTCCAAACAGCCTGTAAAAGAGTTCAGTTTTCTCAGCTTATTCATTCATTATGTGAAGAAGTATGACTGAAATCTAGTCTAATCTAAGTGAATTTTGAACTGCAGAACTCTGGTAGAAAAAGGATTCACAGGGAAGACCTCAGCAGAAAACCGGAGAGTAACTACAGCAAGTAGTCCAGTTGGGTAGTTTATTCACAATAACCAGATGAGATGGGAATTTTCCATAGTTACAGGGAAAAGCTTGGTTAGGTAGATTTTCTGCAGATTACTGGTAAAACCAGGCTTGCATGATTAGATTCCATCTCCAAGAAAGACAAGTTTGTCAACAAGAAATGAGAAGAAGAAAAGCCTTTGATTGTGGAGAAAACTGAAAACTAGCTCTATATCATGTGCTAGCTTTATCTTCTCCCCAGAAAAAGACACTTTTTCCCAGACAAACTAACCAAATATTCAAACTGTCATCATAAAATCAACTAACTTTATGTAAAAATCGTCACTTTTTTCAACCTTTCCTTCACTAACTGACATTAATTTGCGGAGGTAGCAGCAAGACCACATTCAAGTTCTTGTCCTGACATTGACATTCGTTGGTGGGTTACTGTTGAGGATATCGACAAGTTCCATAGCCTAATCAAGAACACAGACAGTTCAGAGAAAATTGTTGATGAAACCGAAAAAAGAAAAAGAAGCTAATAACAAACCTGGTAAATAAAATCTTTGAACTTACTTGGATCACTGAAGGTGACAAGTCCTGTTCCCTTGAAGTTACAGTTCCAGTAGTTTCTTCCATGCATCTGATAATATGCATTCATGGCGAATGAAGCATGTGCATGGAGTTTCTCTGGTGTAAAGCAACCTCCATTTTCATAAATCTCTCTGCAATCCACACCTCCAGGTCCACAGCAGAAATCTAACACAGCTTGAAGAACCTTTTCATCTGCATGAGGCTTAGCCACGCACCAAACTGAAGGACCCTTTACAGCACTAGTCATCTTTTCTCCAAACCCCATCGTGCCTCCATTGCTACAGAACTCACAGCTCAAATCCACATCATACACCTTAGACCCATCTCCATTGAATATCCCAAAGTTTCTCTCAGTAGCATCACCTGTCTTCTTATTCTCATTGAACAATGCAAACACAAAGATCTCAATATTGTCTTTTGGCTTCATAGGTGTCCCTTTACTCGACTGTGCACGTTCAATCAACCTACTGTTATAGGTCTTTGCCTTTTCAGGCGTCGCCGCCGTGTCACCAGAGTCACCCTTTGAAGGCCAGCCGGATTCAGACACCGTGATCTTCACTGTACGGTTTCCAAATCCTAATGCAACGATGGCTGACCTCACAGCATCAATCTGAGCATCTAACATGTTGTTGTAGGTATAACCCTTAGTGTCATGGACTCCTGAAGCGTTTCCTAATAAAGCATACTCTATACTTACGGTTCCAGGGTTGTCCCTGTAAGCAAAATATGGATATGCATTGATCATGAACGGTGAACCAGTATCAGCTAGAAACCCTACAATGGAGGTCATCGATGGGATGAGAGTGGTGGCGAAAGTGGAAGCTGAAGGAGGGAACGAAGAAGCAAGAACTGCCATGCTATGAGGTGTAGTGACCTTGATTTTGCGGTCGAGTCCACGAGCTAACAACACATCATGCAAGTTCTGCATGGCTCGGACCAGATCATTTGGATCCAAATGGTCAGGATCTGTTGTTAGATACTCGTTCCCTACGGCAATAGCCACTATGGAAGTTGCAGGAATGAAAGGAACTACTCTGCCTGCTAGCCACTCGTCGGCGGCTGACGTGCCAGAGCTGATGTTGGCTACGTGGTTGTTTTCAACTGCGACAATGAGGTCGATTCCGGTGTTGGAAAAGGCTTCCAAGATCTCAGGATTTGAATCGTAGATCTTGACCTTGTCAAAGAGGGTTGATTGGAGGAGTTGAGCTACTTTCTTTGGTGATGGAAGGTTGTTTCCGAGTGTACCATAGTTGATACCGACGCCATTGACGATATAGGAATGACAGGTTACAAGGTAGAAGAACAAGAAGAAGAGAAGTTGGCAGAGAGTAGTAGCCGCCATTAGAGCTCACAAGCTTCTACTAACACGACTTTGCTACTATAGATTCCATAGCATTTGGATCGAAGAGACGGGCAAATGTGAACACCTTTTGACCGTTCAGAACTGAGAAACAGCTTATATATCTGGTTAAAGTAAGATCAAGCTTAGAACAGGAGAAGTTACACTTCCTTTGTAGGGCCACATAGAAACAGGAGCAGTTGATTGGGATCCAACTGTAATCTGACAAACCACTTTGCATTTCTTTCTACAAGTTTGAACGTGTCTCAGATGTTCACAACGAAAGTGGAAAACTTTATTGTTGCTAGCTTTATCTTCTCCCTAGAAAATACGCTTTTCTCAGAAAAACTAACCAAAGATTCAGACTTTCATAAAATCAACAAATTTGAAAGACATCATCTCATGGTGAACACTTTTATTATCCTTTATTATACATTACAGAGGTAGCAACGAACCAAGATACTAACTTCTTGTCCTGGCAATTCTTGGTGGGTTACTGCTGAGGACTATTTCCAAACCTGACTGCACAGAT
The DNA here is from genome assembly GCA_026546855.1 of Erythroxylum incrassatum. Classification (NCBI taxonomy): domain Eukaryota; kingdom Viridiplantae; phylum Streptophyta; class Magnoliopsida; order Malpighiales; family Erythroxylaceae; genus Erythroxylum; species Erythroxylum incrassatum. The sequence goes on along the minus strand of JANVCL010000006.1, from coordinate 293,870 downwards.
AAGGGAGATAAATGAAAGAAAGAGGATGGGTGACAAAAGCATGAACACATTAGCAAGATAGTTATAATGTACAAGTTAGTGTGACATCATGTAAATTTCCGTTTACATAAATATTTACAGAACGAGTAAGGATGGATGTTAGAATGTAGTACTATCCGTGTATTTATGAAAAAATTCTTCCTCCCGGCAGTGCTGGCATATCACTTTATAAACCTCAATCAAGAGCTTCGGAAACCGGGATGAAAAATAACTTTCGAAGCCTACCGGGTGTGACCCTAATAGCTCCTTAATCTCTTCCGGAAGTTCCCTGTAATGATGGGACTTGTTGCGAATGACACGCAATAGATCACGAACACTGTCAAACTTGTAACGCCTGTAGCGGCCAATGTTGTTAATGAATATAGTTTCCATCTTCTCATCCCACTTTCCACCCAATGTCACAGTTGAAATAGTTTCCAATGCATTTAACACTTCTGATTCACTTTCCCTATCTTCTAAGTCAACCCGATCACTGACATCCTGAAGAAATGAGAGTCTTTTCTCTGAAGTCCAAAACAGAGGGTGACTTAACACCTGTTGTGCTTTTGGTCTGCAAAACAGCACGACAATACATCCATAGTTAGTACAATTCACCAATGAATCTATACAATATGAAAGGCCACATATAGCACGTGCAGCTTCGAAGAAACCAATAACAAGTATCAGCAAATCCTTTATAGCAAAGGTGTAAATGACTCACCTATTATTAGGATTATGATCCAAGAGAAGTGAAAAAAGATTCACGGCCTCTGGTATATGCTCTACTAAGAAAAGGTCCTTCCTATCATTCACAATATTTACATCTCGTTCAATGCTCTCGCCAAAGGGGTGATTACCCCCCGTGACACAGAAGAATAAGAGACAGCCTAAACTGAACAAGTCAACTGCACGTGTTTGGCGCCCATGTTGAAGTTGTTCAGGTGCTTGCCAACCTGAACTCCCATAACCTACAAATGACAACAAGAAGACTTTAAGAGACTAGTTCAGAATTAGATGTTATTTCCTCTAAATTTGATTGCTTTCATGGATTCCAGTTCAAGGGCCTTATCCATTTCATGTTTAGTTCGGTGTGTTTTGACGTACTCACCAGTTGTACTCTGAGTCAAGGATGTACTGTCACCAAGAAGGCGCTTGCTAATACCCATATCTGAAAGCTTTGCACAAAAGGGTTTCTCATTGATTATCAGCACATTTTGAGGCTTTAAGTCTCTATGTATAATTCAAAGTTCATGCAAATGAGCAAGCCCTAAAACCACATCCCTGCATACATTCAGGGTATCAAGTTATGTCCTGTAACAAAAAGGTAGCCATGTAACTAATTTCAACTAAGAGTAAACTTAAAGATACTAAACTAACCTCATTAGCTTTAACAAAGGTGCTGATGGGTAGCCATTTGCCTTCCACAGTTCGAATTTCTTCTCATGTCCAGGCAGATAATGCGACTGATTTTGATAACATTCAGAATACACATAAATCAAGTCGCTTAAGTTGGACGTGCAACGCTCTAATGCAAGATAAACAAAGTCTCGATCAAACTCAACACCATACCATCTAACAATATTTGGGTGTTGATCAGAAGCAATAAGGTTCTCAATCTCTTTTAAAGCCACATCATGATGAGTTTGCACAAGTCGTTTGACAGCTACAGGACGACCATCATAAATACCTTCAAGGACAACTGTACCATTACTTCCCTTGGCAATTTCCGTTTTGGAAATATGTAACTTACCAATCCTACACCCATGTACATTTCCATCACCAATATCAGTAATGGCGGGTGACATCTTATCAATTTGCTCAATCTGTGGAAGTCCTTTGGTGTCTTCAACTTTACCACCAAGAGAAAGGTATTTCTGTTTCCTTTCATCATAAGGACTGTTCCTGCTGCTTCCTGATCTCCGACTTCTCTTCTTTTTGGCTGCTCCAGTATGCACTTTAAAATCCTCAACTGGCTTATTCAGCTTATCCTGTTTTCTTAATGGCATATAATTACAGGAGACAAAACCCAAGGTGGACAAAATGGCAGCACAAACATATACTAAAGGTGATGCCATCACAAATTTAAATAGCGAGCTCTTATTATTTGAGGCATCAGCATTTCCATCCAAGATTTCAGGGTGTTTGGTCTCAGATGTGGGCAAAGCCAGCATAGGCCTCTCTCCATCAGTTGGAAGAGCCAGCATAAATCTTTTATCAGGTACTAGAACCAGAGGGTGATCTGGGGTAGGAAGAAAGTTAGCTCTATCAGTAAGCCAAGTAATCGTCGGTTTATTGAATTCTAACAAGCTACGATCACGAATGCGAACAACAGAAGTTTTCATCTGGCAAGGCAATTTCCATTCAAACTCATCAATGTCTTTCTCTGCATTTGTAGAAATCCCACCCAAAGAACCTCCAAGCCCTTGGCATCGAAATTCAGCTTCAATATCAGCAAATGTCACATTCCATAATATTTTAGTAGAGTTTGGGGAGTAATGCTGCAGCATATAATCTGTCCTAGTAACATAAATAAGATGCCTGGGCATTCCCAAACTGCTGGAAGAAGCGTCAACCAATTCTTTTGCATCCTTTGCCAACAGAAGACCATTTTCTTTAGCTTCCTGAAACCCTAACAAAGGAGGAGAACTATCTAACCTATAAGTATGAACTACTCTTCCGGTTTTCGCATCAACAACAAATGCAGAGGTCTTCTTAATCCCCAGTGTAATCTCTCCATCCTCAGTTATCACTGGTGTCATTTTAACAAGTTCTTCAGCACTTGATGGCACCTTTCGCTGTCCACAGTCAAATTAATTACTATAAGAGAAAATAGTCGACTCATTTGAACCAGAATTTCACCGAGATATCACGGAACTCATTTTTACAAACGAATAAAAAAAAAGATAAGTTTGATTACCAACTTTCCCGAACGTTTGCTATGCAGATAGAGTTGCCAATCGTCCCCGCAGTCAATGTAATAGAAGTCTCTGTTAAGTTCAGACCTATTATGCCTATCACCATCATCATCATCACCATCATGATTATCAAGAGCAGCCTGATAGGAAGAGTAAATGGGTAAACCCGACGAGAACGACCAGCGAATTTCCCTTGAATCCGTGTCCACCAAATATACAGTCCCATCCAAAGTAGCCAATAATGCTACATCTTGTTTCCTAAATCAAACACACCGCAATTCTTTCTTCTTAAAAAGGAACACATTTCTAAGTCGATCAAAAGCAAGGAACGTCAAATTACTATAAAATTGGAAACATCTATCAATCACGGTAATGTGTAAAGAGCTCAGGTACTCACGGCGTCGGGGGCAATAGGGAGTTAAACTGCTTCGGAATCACGGACCCATCATGGTCAGACGAAGACTTCAGCGAGATCACAGAGCCCGATACTCGCCTCAATAACAGCGATAAAACGACCGCAAAGAAGAGGAGAAACACCAGATAGCCTCTCATGGATCTCTCTGAGACAGCAACAAGAAATCAAAGATCCAATCTTCAGAGATTTGGATTGATTTTCCCCAAAAGAGAGACAGAGATCTTAAATTCTTAGATTAAATTAAAGCCTCATCATTTTCATGTTACTTAGGGCTTTAGAGAATTTAGGAATTGAGGATTTGCTGCTTTAACGGATCTGTTAAATTCCGTTTTTTAAATCCCATCAGTCAACGTTACGTTTCTGTTACGATTGTAGATTTAGGATCCCCTGCGGGCGCGCTACACTTTTACTATGGTGATGCGCCGACCCAAACCGTTCCTTGATCGTATTTTAAGATGGACGATGGAGTTGCGGCAAACGATAGCTTCTAATCTGATTCCATTGGGCTAAAAGTAAAGACGACAGACAGTAAGCCCAAATAGTAAGGGACTAAGCAGTAAATACCAATATTTTAAGTGTTCGAACTTCGAACAAACCAACTGGGTTCAAAGTTAACCATAATGGACTCAAAAGGTTATGTTTTCCGAACAAATCAACTGGGTTCAAAGTTAACCATAATGGACTCAAAAGGTTATGTTTTCCGCCACGGTGCGCATTACGTGTCATTGTCAGACGTTCCGCCTCTATTTATCTAGACGTAATCTAAGCGAGTTTAAGTGCCTGCAGAGCATATTTACCAAAACAAATCTGATTACCTCGATAAGATATTCCTTTTAGTTTTCCTCTATGTTGTTTACAGAATCGAATTTAATTGGAAGTTATTAATGGAATAAAATAAAATAAAATAAAATATTATTTTATTATTTAAGAAAATGGTTTATAATAAAATGAGATAAAAGAAGAGGGTTTTATTTTACATTTCATTTTATCCTAAACAATAAAAATAAGAAACATCCGGTTTGAAAGGTTTAAGGTGAAATGTAAATTATAAAAAACTTTTCACTATATTATATTATAAATCTTTATTCCAAACAACACTTCATAATATTATATTATAAACTTTTCCATCCCTCCCAAACAATAATTTTCTAATATTACATTTATTTACATTTCATTATATTATAAATCATTCTATTCTATTAAAAACCTTACATCTAATCAACACATAGGCTATGTTTGATAGGATGATTAGCAATGAAATGAAATGAAATATAATATTATTTCATCGTTTAAGAGGAAAGTTCATAATAGAATGAAATGAAATAAGATGAAAAGAGAGGTTTCACATTACATCATATTTCATCATAAACAATAAAAATGAGTTACCTCTAATTTGAAGATTTCAGGATAAAATGTAAAATAATAAATATTTACTACCTATTATACCCTAAACAATTTTTTATAATATCAATTATACCCTCAATCCTAATAATAAGCAATAAGACAATATATTAACCATAATAACAAGCAACAAGACAATATGCTTTGTTCTATCAAGGATAAAGTAGTCATTCGTTATTATTACACATACATTACATCTCATTTCATCCATTTTCTAAACAACATTTCATGATTGTAAAGCTCTAATTATTGAGCTTCAATTTATTTCTTTTGCTTTTGTTAGAAAACCAACGAATCAAGTTGTTCATACAACAACTAAAGTAGCTAGTTCTATACATGGTTTTAAATGGAAAGTATGCCCTCCTTCTTTTCTGTATGACATTTTAAATATAGATATCAATAATACACGCTGAGCGCAATAGTTACCATAAAAAAAAACATCCGTTTACATTTTATTCAATTATAAATCATTACATTTCATTTCATTAAAAACGTAACATCTAATCAAACATTACCTAAATCACTAACTTACCTAAATATTTTCTCCGAAAAGTATGGTTTGCAAAGTATTAGTATAACAACATTAACAACTCACTAAAAATTCCACAGAAATGTAAAGTTTGATGAGATCCAAAAATACGCAGCCTTACTCTCAATTAATGGAAAGGTTATTTCCGAACGCAAATTATTAGATGATAGATATATCAAAATTTTTATCTAGTTCGCATTTAAATAATAACAAATGCAGATTTGACCACTATTAAAAGAACTAAAAAAAATTTAACTATAAAAAGATTAAAAACAAAAATTATATAGGAAAAATTAAAAGAAATGCAAGCTCAATGTAAGAAAGTAAAAGCAGTTGAACCACTTTCTATATTTCCAGGTCCAATTAAGGCAAAACTGTAACTGTTTCCTAAGAAGTGAAAGAACATTATTTCTCAGTACATGAATACACTTTGGAGCAGATCTGATACACTGGAACACTTTGGAGCACATCTGATACACTGGAACGTGTACTGAAACTACATTACGTTGCTGCTTCAATTTCATCAGAATTCACCGGCACGCTATTTGGGGTATCCTCCGAATGTAGCTGGGAAGAAACGTCATCTATGGCAGAATTCAGTTGTGCAATCTTCTCAGTCAAGATTTTACGATTTTTCTGTGAATTACAGATCCAAATGTTTGTTTGTCACTAGATGTACTACATGATTATAAACATATTAATGTGATGATAAAGCAGCCCGGAAACAACTTCGGCATAACAACAATCAATAGATGAAGAAGAGGTTGTGCAACAACTTCATGCATTTTCTAAGACCTTATCCAACATCTAATCACAGATTAGCAAGGATAATGGAAGATCAAAAAGCAATCTCACAGAGCTGCAGCAATCTAGTGTTTCCTACACCAAAATTTAAAACAAATTTGATTACAATAGCACAAATTTACAAGTGAAAGGTCATACCTCAAGAGCTTTTTCTTCATCGTAGATGAATTTGGGCAGTTTCCTCATAAGATCCTTTCGGTCTGTACCAGCTAACACCTTACTGATCTGAACACAGAACACGTATAATCACAACCTTGTAGCATATTCAATTCTAACCGCTGACCAGGGGTGTATAAACCTGGTTTCACAAGATTTTTTGAATCAACAGTAACAATTTACAAAAAACTGAAAATAGGAGAAACCTGAGGTGCATATACACATCCAAGTGCACCAACTATAAGCCCTCCCAAGACAAAACCACCAACAAAAATGCTCGCACTGTTTGATCTTCCACCATCACTGCACAGAAACAAAGAGCAGAATGAAAATAACCAACCAGATAGGATTCGGGAAACACAAGCACCAAGCCAAAACTACCACATTAGACATCCCTCTAATTTTTCCTACACAGAGGAAACTGTTAAGTCTTGGAAAAACTAACACTATGGGCATTATGAAAATCCAATCTTTTCACCTACCCATATGCTGCTTGAACAGTGAGTGCCCTTCTTGAAGTACCAAGTCGCAATTTGCCCGAGCGACTAGAACTGAATGACAATCTAGTAAAAGCTAGCAGAAGCATCAAAACACGTTAATCACAACTATCCTAAACGCAAAGTAAATACTTTTGGAGCGTATTAAACCAAAATAACGAAGACCCACTACGCCAAAGAACAATACGAAGCGTAAGAAACTAACTTTAAGTGAATAATAACACTGAAGACATGAGATTAGAGAGTGGAGTTTACCAGAAGGAGGTTGCAGTTGGGGATTTCTCGATACAGCCAAGGAACTGGAAATAGTAGAGCAATCCATTCTTGGCTGTTTGGTACTCGAGAGAGATTTTTCTTGAGTTGTTGAAGAAATGAGAAGCAAAAGATGAAATCGAAGTGAAATGGTGATTTTGGTTCGATAATCTCTAAGTTTCGCGGTTACATCATCATCACCAATGCAAACACCTTGATTATTCTCAAAGGACTCGCTCTTTCTCTACCCTTGATTTTTCATCATCCGATTAGATCAACCACATCTTTCAAAGCTTCTCCAACGACATGCCGTTCGGCTCCCTTTTTGTTTTTTTTAAATCTCTCCTAATTTTAGAGTTGGCAACTAGGCCAAGCCTTATTGATTGGAAAGCAGATCAGCTGCTCCCGAATTATTGTGTTCTGTTGTGTCTTTAAAATTTTAGCTATCTGATGCTGCGGCCAGATCATCCAAGACACCTTTTTTAGTTGTGTTTGTTGCTGTCCCTTTAACCAAAATTTTTTTAGCTATATAACGTATTGTAATAAATGACTGAAATTTATTTAGAAATAGTTACGGTTTTAAAAATTGGATCAGATCAGTTGGTCTAATCAATTTGATAAATGACCGATCGGTTATTCGGTCCGATTTATTCTTAAAATTTGATTTTTAATTGAACCAGTGAAAACTGGTAGGATCGGTCCAGTACAACCGGTCCGACTACTGGTTCAATAATTTTTTTTTAATATTATTAATATTATATATAATTAAATATAATTATTGCATAATTATAACATCACACCAGTTTAACCGGTAGTTGAATTGATCGAACCGATCAAATCGGTGACCGATAAAATCTCTAATTTAATGACCGATCTTGTTTCAAAACATTGAATACAACGGATACAACAATTCAAGAATAGCAAATCTGTTCCCAGTTGAATGGACCTCAAGTCGGTTGTAAGCTCAAAATTTGCCAAAACAAGTCATTCAAATATTTTTATATTTAAAAAAATTTAGGTCGGGCCAAGTCGGATTATAACTCAACCCGCTGCCTCAAGTACACTCAGGTCTCAATTTGGGGTGAGCCCAGCAACCAGCCCAGGGCTGAGCTTCTAAGCCCATAGTAATCTCTATCTAATTAAATATCTACTTTGTTAAAATTATTCTAACATGCTTTTTTAATCATTTTGATTATGTGGTGGTATGATAAAGATTATATTATAAATTTTATCTCATAAATCCAATAAATTTATATTAAATAATGATTTGTAAATCACTAATTTTAAAAAAATTATTTATTTAATAAAAATATTAAATTAAAATGATATTTTGATTTAATTAACATTTATAATTATAATTAAAAATTACATTTTTATTTGACTTAACATTAACTTATTAATTCTAATTGAATAAATTTCATTTTATTTAATTAAAACTAAATAATTTGAATTAAGTCAAATAAAAGAAATTTTTTTAATTATAATTTATCACTTGAATTTAACTCATTTTTATTTATTCCACTGTCTCAATTATAGAAATTTGAAATTTACATGTGATTAATTTTATCAAAATCAATTAATTAATTGATAGTCAAAATTAAAATCCTTAAATTAAATTTAGATAATAGTTATGGGTACTTCCATTTAATTTATTTTCTAATATATTTAATTCCCATTAATCTCATTATTAAACATCTTTCAAATAGTAAGTGTCTCTATAAGTTCAAGATTAATTATATTGTACACTTATAATTTAATCATTTGTTACATTAATTTTATATTTTGAAAATTGTTAATTGCTTTTATGATATTATTATATATTACATAATTCATTATATCATATTTTACTAATTATTTATTTATTTA
>JANVCL010000006.1:270733-284917 GCA_026546855.1 Erythroxylum incrassatum | reverse complement strand
TCTCGATACAGCCAAGGAACTGGAAATAGTAGAGCAATCCATTCTTGGCTGTTTGGTACTCGAGAGAGATTTTTCTTAAGTTGTTGAAGAAATGAGAAGGAAAAGATGATATCGAAGGGAGACTGTGATTTTGGTTCGATAATCTCTAAGTTTCGCGGTTACATCATCATCATCAATCCAACACCTTCGTTATTCTCAATGGACTCGCTCTTTCTGTAACCTTTTGTTTTTCATCACCCGATTAGATCAACCACATCTTTCAAAGCTTCTCCAACGACATGCCGTTCGGCTGCCCTTTTTTCTCTCTCTCCTAATTTTAGAGTTTGGCAACTGGGCTTGCCCAGTTTATTGGACCTCAAGCCGGCTGTCCTAAAAATTTAGGTCAGCTCAAAGTCTGCCCTTTATACTAAAACAAGTCATTTAAATATTTTTATATTTAAAAAATTTTAGGTCAGGAAGAGTCAGATTACGGCTCAACCCGTTACCTCAAGTATAATCGGGTCTCAAATCGGGGTGAGCCCAGCAACCAGCCTAGGGCTGAGCCCATTGTAATCTCTATCTAATTTAATATCTACTTTGTTAAAATTATTCTAACATGTTTTTTATCATTTTGATTATGTGGGGTATGATAAAGATTATATTATAAATTTATCTCATAAATCCAATAAATTTATATTAAGTAGTAATTTGTAAGTCACTAATTTTAAATAAATTATTTAATTAATCAAAAATATTAAATTAAAATAATATTTTGATTTAATTATCATTTATAATTATAATTAAAAATGACATTTTTATTTGAATTAACATTAGCTTATTAATTCTAATTGAATGAATTTCATGTTATTTAATTAAATTTAAATAATTTGAATTAAATCAAATAAATGGAAATTTTTAATTATAATTTATCGCTTGAATTTAACTCTTTTTATTTATTTATTTCACTTTCTCAATTATAGAAATTTGAAATTTACATGTGATTAATTTTATCAAAATCAATTAATTTGAAATTTACATGTGATTAATTTCATCAAAATCAATTAATTAATTGATAGTCAAAATTAAATTTAGATAATAGTTATAGGTACTTCCATTTAATTTATTTTTTAATATATTTAATTCCCATTAATCTCGTTATTAAACATCTTTCAAATAGTAATTGTCTCTATAAGTTCAAGATTAATTATATTGTACACTTATAATTTAATCATTTGTTACAATAATTTTATATTTTGAAATTTGTTAATTGCTTTTATGATATTATTATATATTACATAATTCATTATATCATATTTTACTAATTATTTATTTATTTATAAAATTGATTTTAAGAATTTTAATAATAAATTATAAATATAATATAACTAAGAATATTACATGATAACTAAATAATACTAAAATTAATTTACAAAATGAAATTTAATAAAAAGTTCTATTGAAAATCTAACTTTCTCTTTATTAATATTTTCCTCATTTACATTTTTTACAATTAATATTATTTAAATATGCATTGACAATATTATTAGAATTGCAATAATTTATAAAATACACATTATTAATCACTAATAAAATTTAATATATTTGACTAAACTTCTCAAATCAAACTCACGACATTCATACAAAACAACAAAAAGAATCATAAAATTAAATTAAAATTTAAAGAATTTTTCTTATCTCCCTCTCTCTTTTTAACACAAAGTTTAAAGTTGAAGAAAGGCATCCTAAGTCGGTTTGAGTTCAGGTTTCAATTGGACTCGGGTTATCTAATGTCTAATTTGGATCGGACGAGTCTAATTATATATTTAAAAATTTTTAAATTTAAAATCAACATTATTCAGTATTATTTTACTTGAAAATTTTAATGTTCAAGAAAGTTAGTTGGAGCTTGAACTTGGAGTCTAGATCTTCTGTTTAATATTACTCTATCTTATTCTGTCTCATAAAATCTCAGCAATTTATTTTACGGGACCTACATAAATAAATGGCCGAGATTTATTGAACACAATAAAATACCATAATATTGGACAAAAGATCTGAACTCAAAGCCTAACTAAAAACTCAGATTAAAAATGATTTAAATCTTGATCAATTCGATCTGAATTCAATTGACTTTAGATCGGATCAAAATATAATTTACAAGTTATTATTGTAGATGATAATGGATGGGTCCTCGTACCATATGTAGCACTTATGCAGCTTGGATGTGGATTCTTCCTATGAACTTTGAACCGAATCGTATTCGAGTTATGTAAGTACCGTGGAAACCACTGTGATTGGACACCATAGGTTTTTACTTCTAAACCATCCAAATGGCAAGAACAAGTTATCCATAACCATAACCGCGTAATCTGACTCTTGTTTTCAACGTCTCAACTCTCTCAATTTTGGACTTAATCACAATCATTCTCTTCTGTGATTTAACCAATAGCCGGCGTAATAAGGACGTTCAATCTGCAAATAAGCTTCGAAAGACACTCGCATAAGAACAACACTCAAAACGCGGTCTTACATTGCTATTATCTCCCATTTGATCCTCCCAATGACTGTTATTTTTAAGTTTCGACGACCCTTTTGAGCATTTTATCAAATTCCTATAGCAGCCATGGCTGGTGGTGGCTCCGCCGGTGATAGGTCATTGCAGGAGACCCCGACATGGGCGGTGGCTGCAGTTTGTGCAGTGTTCATCACCATTTCTGTTCTCATAGAACGTGGGATTCATTCACTTGGAAATGTGTGTTTATGATTGTTATCAAAAACATGGTTTAGTTAGTTAGTTTCTGAATCGTTTCATGTCTCAGTCTCACACTTTCTTTCGTTACAGTGGTTCCAGAAACGCCAGCAGAAGGCTATGATCGAAGCTCTGGAAAAGATCAAATCTGGTCAGTTCAACTTCAAACATCACGTTACATTACTGTGGATTTAATGTGTTCCTGATCAGTGGTGTTTGATGATGAATATTACATCTGTGATGTTGCAGAGCTTATGATCTTAGGATTCATATCGCTGCTACTCACTGTGGGTACCAGGTTTATTCCTGAGATATGCATCTCTGAGAAATACTTGCGCTCGATGCTTCCCTGCAAGTATTCAGATGGTTACAAGAACAAAGATGGTGATGATGGCAAAGACTCTGGAGGTGATCACCGGAGGTTACTTTCGATTTCCGGCAATGGATTACCTCACAGAGTTTTAGCAGCAGCTAGTGGGTCCGGTTTGTGCGGGAAACCGGTAATGGATCGTCACCTCTTGCAGGAACTACGATCAAAACCATGAAACTGGAATCTTTTTAAGCTTATGGATTTTTATTTTCACGGTTTCAGGGTGAAATGTCATTGATCTCACAGTCCGGAGTTCATCAACTTCACATATTCATATTTGTTCTTGCCTTGTTTCATGTTCTTTACAGTGTCATGACCATGGCCCTTGGGAAAGCAAAAGTAAGTTTCTGTTTAACATCTATCAGATAAAAAAAAAAAAGAAGGAACCAGCCATGATCATGATCATGATCAAGATCTTCTTTGTTTGGTGGTGATGATCAGATGAAGAAATGGAAGTCCTGGGAAGTGGAAACTGGATCCTTGGAGTATGAATATTCAAATGGTGATTGTTCTTGCTCTTGTTAGGAAACAAACATTGCCCTTTGCCTCTTCTCTTGTTTTCTCCTTGCGATTGTTCTTGTTTTTTATTCCTGCAGACCCGACAAGATTCAGATTCGCTCATCAAACTTCATTCGCAAAGCGTCACTCTGGGACATCAGCACTTCCTGGAATCAAATGGATTGTAAGCCTGCAATCATCAACAAGAATTTGCCTGAATCATGTTTTGAATTCAGATAACGATCTGATATGTTCTTCGAGTTACTTGGCAGGTCGCATTCTTCAGGCAGTTCTTTGGATCAGTATCAAAGGTGGATTACTTGACTATCAGAAATGGATTTATCAAAGTAAGTCGTCCCCGATATCCACTAATCACCGATCCAAAACTGTTTTGATGTTCCTGAACTATCCTTACTAATATTCTGATTCAACAGGCACATTTTGCTCCCAATAGCAAATTTGACTTCCACAGTTACATCAAGAGATGTATGGAAGACGACTTCAAGGTGGTTGTGGGTATTAGGTCTGTTATGTAGCATATATCAAGGTTTCCTCATTGCATGCAGTTGAATCAAAGTCCCTGATGAGTTATTCTTATATTTTGCAGCATCCCTCTGTGGCTTTTGGCACTCTTCTTTCTGCTCATGAATGTCTACAGTAAATCTCGTTAACTTTCTCAAGAACACAATTGAATTGATTACTGCTATACTCATAGTTTAAATTGCAGGATGGTACACACTCTCTTGGTTGGTAGCTCTACCTCTCGTAGTAAGTACACCGGGAAGATTTTTCACCTTACAGATTTGTTTGCTTTTATTTATATTTTTAATTTTCATTGAGTGGAAAGTGTCTCATTTTCTTTCATTTTTTTCTGCAGATTCTTCTGATGGTGGGTACTAAGCTTGAAATGGTTATAATGGAGATGGCTAAAGAGTTTCAAGAGAAGAGTTCAGTTGTTTTAGGGGCACCACTGGTTGAACCAAACAACAAGTACTTCTGGTTCAACAGACCTCACTGGATTCTCCTGTTAATTCACTACACTCTGTTCCTGGTAAGGCTATTTAAAACTTCTGTTCCGCAGATTTATCAGAGCTTTTTGCTGTTATTCTTCATCTAAATGTTGTGTTTTTGAACTGTAAATTCTGCAGAATGCATTCCAAATGTCGTTTTTCTTGTGGACATGGGTCAGTTTATCTTCAAAACCAAATCATTTCCATGAAACTTTCCTATTGTTTCTTAAAGATCTAATCTTTTCTTTTTTTTTTTGCAGTATGAATTTGGGTTGAAGTCTTGCTTCCATGAAAACTTGGGATTGAGCTTGGCTAGAGTGTTGGTGGGGTTGGCTCTTCAATTCCTGTGTAGCTATATAATCTTCCCTCTCTATTCTTTGGTCACCCAGGTGAGCACTCAAAAATAAACTTTCTTTTTTATTTTTTATATGACAAAAGATATAGAATTTTCGTTTCAACTAAAAAATTAAATTTAATTAAAACAATTTCAAAAAAATATTTATATTTTAAAAAAAATTCTTCCTCAAATTTTAATTAAATAATTACAAAAATACGAATCATATATATAATCAATCAAATGTAAGGATGACACTTGACATGAAATTTTAGCTTTGGTCAAACTCAGCACTCGATTTCCCAATTTTAACCCGATTTAAGACTTTATAAATTTAGTGACGGAGTCAGAAATTTAAGATAATAAGGTTCAATTATTTAAGTTTTTAAATCTTGGGAAGCTTATTATATCCCTAAACTCTAAATAATTTTGTCCTTATATATATATATATGTTAATTAAAAATTAAAATATTTAATTTTTATAAATTTTGAGGGCCCGGTGCACCATTAGGCCTCAACTAGCTCCGTCTGTTACGATTTAAATCAAATTTTAAATTTGAATTAATTAATTTAAATATGATTGAAATTAATAATTTATTATAAAAGAATACATTTTGAAAAAATAAAAACTATAAAGAATTTTTTTGGAATATTTAAAATTTTTAAATTTTTTTTACTTCTTCTGCAGATGGGTTCTCATATGAAACAAGCAATCTTCGAAGAGCAAACAGCAAAAGCTCTCTTGAAATGGCGGAAAGCGGCCAAGGAAAAGAAGAAGATGATCAAGAAGAGTGAAGGCGGAGGAGGAGGAAGTACCCATCCAGGATTGACAAGTGGTGAAACTACCCCAAGTACAGGTTCCTCACCTATACATTTGCTCCACAATTTCAGGACCGGGTCGACTGAGGTCGAATTGGAAAGTGTGTACAACACTTCTCCTCAGTACTACACGTCGGACAATGAGGAGTTATCGGAATTTGGTGGGTCTAGTCACAACAGGAACGGATCGAGAGACCGTGACGAAGAGCAGGATCATGCTCTGCAATCAGAAGAAGGACATGGACATGGTGAATTTTCTTTTGGAAGGGTGTGACCTATGGTGAAAGAAACTTTATTGTTCTTGTATATGTATGAATTGAGCACTTTCAGGTTCCTGATGATGATTTGATTACGTTCTTATGATTCACTTTATGTCTGTTATTTCACTAACAACTTATCAAACTGAATCTGAGGAAACAAAACTGTTTGTTTAAAATGGAAATGATCTTAGCTAGAGTACCGATCATGATAGATATTCTTGTAAACAAGGATAGCAATTGGTCCGACCCGGGCTTGGTCCGAGGTCAATGAGCCGGTCCAAGGCTCGATAATTTTAAAAAATTGTTGGATGTTGGCTTAAAGAAAGTCAGAAATGGAAGCTTGTAAAATCAAAAATTGAAGCTTCTCAGAGTCAGAAATTGAAGCTTCCTGTCAGTGATTGTTGTCTCAACAATGATGGCTTGATTTTTTCGGTAGATTTCGGCAGTACAACTAGCTTTCTCACCCATTGTTTACACTTATTGAATTCTTTATAAATGGGAGGAACAACAACGAAAGAGATGAGAGTTAGGAGAAGAGCACAAGTTGTTTAGTGTGTGAGAGTTTTTTTTAGAAGTGATAGGAACTTTTCGAAAGAGAAGAGAGAAAAGAATAGTGAGAGGGAGAGAGAAAAGAAAAAAATTAGATATATATATTTTTTGTTTTCTTCCTTTTAATAGGACTGGGTTAATTTTGGGCCTCTTGAAAAATTGAGTGATAAACACTATTATATACTGTCATTGACTATAGTGAAATACTTAATCGTCTCCAAACTGGACGTAGACATTGCCAAATCAGTATAAAAATCTTGGTGTTCTTTTTATTAATTTATTTTTACTTCGAATTTATTAATATTTTCATGCAACAAAAATGACATTGTTTTTTATTTTAATTTAAAAATAAAAATTATATAAATTTGATTTTTCAATCATTTAATAAAACTAAAGCATTTATAGATTTTGTAGTAAATAAACTATCAATAATAATAATAATAATATAAAACAAAAACATACAATAATAATTTATAAATTAGAAACTTTGGATAAATTGTTTGACAAGGTAAAAAGATTCAAAATTGCAAAAGAGGAGCGCCGTTGCCGGGGATCGAACCCGGGTCGCCCGCGTGACAGGCGGGAATACTCACCACTATACTACAACGACCCTGTTGATTGGTACGTAAAGGAGAAATCCAATTCTATATTTCAGAGATCTCTGAACTAAGCCTCCCCGTTTATGGCGGAAGAAGAAAGAGAGAACAAGTTTCTTCGACAACATACAATGGATGTATAGGATTTAGAGATGGGAAATTCTTGATTGTCATCTGTATATAGTCGTAACTTCTCAGGCTGCAATAGCAGTAATGGCATTTCACACCGTTGATAATGCTTTGTTCTGCTTTGCAACTTGTAAGGAGTGTCCAAGTCCTGGATGGACAGGGTTTCGGTTTTGGACGAGGAAGCAAAGAGTCTTTCAGGTTCTCCTATGATGTTTGGTCCCTGTAATGGAAGCTTAAGTGAGAAACTGTATACAAACTTTGGACTGCCCAGTGAGTAGGAGTTGACGAGCATGTACGTGATCTTCAGAGTTGGAAAGATCTATTCTTGGTAAATGCAAAGAGACCGTTTTGATCATTTTTGGTATCGTTACGTCCATCTTAAATTCAGGATTCTTGCGATATCTAATTTCTACTTATACTCTTGTCCCTTGATTTCCCTTTTTCTGTGCATGTACGTACAATGGCATTGATCAAAATTAGAAGTTCTGTATCGAAAACCATGGATTCCTATCAAGGGCAATCATGAACCTGCTCGCAACCCAAAAAGGTGTAATCTTGAGTTTGTACTCAAAAGTGTTGTCTTTGTTTATTCTCGGTTGAACCCCACGAGACTCTTGAACTTGTGGCCTATTGAATGCCACGTACTTTTGAAATTTGTGCAATCTGAATGCTCATATCTTGTTTAGTTAAAAGGTTTTCTGATCAGATTTTTGTGAAGTTTGTCGTGTCTTTAGGATAGCAAAGCTCTTGTCTTTGTTTACTTTGTGTTCTGTCATCTCTTGAAAACAAAAAGGCAGCAACTTTTGAAGGAGGGGCTGGAATTCAGGTTGGAGAAATGGGTGGAGGTGGTGGAGGAGGAGGAGGAGGACGGTCAAGAGAGCTCGACGAGACACCCACATGGGCTGTTGCTGCTGTTTGTGCAGCTATCGTATTGATTTCTATCATTCTCGAGATGTTTCTTCATCGAACTGGGGAAGTAAAATTTTCTTCTTTTAAAATTCTTCGCCAAATGCAATTCTGATTAGAAGATTTCATTTCACCTGCCATCTTTTTATTGTTTGTTGTTCATGCATTTTGTGCTTTTTCTGTTTTGTTGTATAATGTAAATCAGCATCTTTCTTCTGCTTTCTCTTGTGTTCTTTTATTCGAACTAGAATTTAGATAAATTTGTAAAGCTGCTTCTTGATTTTAATGTTGTAAATGATTGTGAAGATAGAGATCACATATCCCATCTTGATGTTATTGATGAGACTGATGCATGATCATTCTGTTACATGATTGGTTGGTCCTGGAAGATATGTCGGGGACCAGGAAATGGATGTTGGAAGATGTTATTTCATTGTCACTTTGTTTTTTAAGAACATGTTGGAGCATATCTAATCTATCATGATTGCATTCTTCAAAATGTTTTGTCTTCCCTTTGATCATTGTTTCCTAAGTTCTGGGTATGGACCTCATGTTAAGTTATCTTGCACTATAACTTAGTACCTTTCTTTCAGTTGTTCAGAGGACGCAACAAAAAGGCCATGTATGAAGCTCTTGAGAAAGTTAAAGCCGGTAGATGTTTAAACCCTGAACATCAAATTTTCATTCTCTTTTCCTCCCATTAACAATTTGGATGTCCTTCACAAGCCTTTTCTGTTATTTTCTGCAGAGCTTATGGTTTTAGGATTCATATCTTTGCTCCTGACATTCAGTCAAGGCTATGTTTCTCAATGGTGTATTCCTGTAAGATATGCCAATACAATGTTACCATGTCAACGAAAGCATTTGCGTGTTGAAGATCATGGGGGCGAACATCACGAGAGTGAGGCCCCGACAGATAAGGGAGATCATCATCGTAGACTCCTATGGTATGCACGCAGATTTTTAGGTGGTGACAGCACAGGTGCAACATGCAAGGAGGTAAGTGAACTTGCTTTGAAGGTATACTAACTCTTGACCATGTTCATAAGTGTTCAACCTGTGTGTTGAATAGTAATTATTCAAGGTTTGATGTTCCTCCATGTATTCTGAATAAGTAGAAGTTGAATCGTTCAGTGAAGTTTCTAAAGCCGCATAATTGATCAATGACTTTCTATGACAGGGTTATGTGCCGCTAATTTCATTAAATGGTCTGCATCAGTTGCATATTTTCATATTCTTCTTGGCAGTCTTTCATGTGATATACAGTGCTATCACGATGATGCTTGGAAGATTAAAGGTATGGAAATGCAGTTTGTGTTCTTTATGATGTTTTACGTTTCACAACTTGCTAAGGACACTTAAATCGGCTGGAACGCTCTTCTCTGGAACGTGACTTGATGGCATAGATAACTCTTCTGGCCAATGCTGAGAGTAGCCTTCCTCTTTCTGGAACACTTCTTATCAACTAATCTGCAGCCATAACTGATAGTTAGTAGCTTAAGTATTGAATCTTTCCTATGCAGATTCGCGGGTGGAAGGTGTGGGAACGTGAGACTTGGGAAGAAGAAAACTTGGATGGTACTTATATCTCAGTTCATTTTTCACTTGTAATAGAAATGGTTATCCTGCAGAATCTCCGGCCCTCTAAAGTTGCTGGAATTTGTTTTCATTTTCTGAGAAGTAACGGGATATGTGGTAACTGTTCAGGTGCATCAAGATTCCGCCTCACTCATGAGACATCATTCGTGAGACAACACACGAGTTTCTGGACAAGAATGCCAGTAACCTTTTATATTGTAAGAAGATGCTTCTAGCTTCTGCTTTCAATGTACTACAGTGTTGTTGACATAGAACACGATTGTGAATCCATGTATTGAACTATGGTGAACTTCCTAATTATGAGAAATATCCAAACAATATAATACTACCACTTACTTTTCTTCTATAAGTTCTTGATGATGTTCTAAATACAATTAAGCTCTTAATCGTCACTGTCTGGAATTTTCTTATGGTTTAACCATGAATGTGCAATTACATACCCATAAGATTGTTGTTCAAGCCAACCGATATATGATCAGTACATTTCATACTGTTATCAGTGGCTGCTTTTTGAATCTTGCAGGTATGTTTCTTTCGTCAGTTCTTCAGATCTGTTCAAAAGGCTGACTACGTGGCCATGCGAAATGGATTCATCTCTGTGAGTTTAGCAGCTGTAGTGACGTTAAAATGAAAACTTGCACTTACGGTAAATGGTTCGATTCTTGCAGGTTCATTTAGCACCCGGAAGTAAATTTAACTTTCAGAAATATATCAAAAGATCGTTAGAAGATGACTTCAAGGTAGTCGTTGGAATCAGGTAAACTTTTATCCTACTCTAGGAGTGATTGTGCACTGTGTTGTGATATACTTTGTACTCAAAATCTCCATGCTTCTGGCAGTCCACTACTTTGGGCTTCTGTCGTGGTCTTTCTACTCTTTAATGTTCATGGTTAGTTCTTTCTTCATTTTCTTTTGCATCAATTCAGTTTTTGAGCTAGGTCACTTAGTATTGTCCTTGAACTTTTCAGGATGGCACGTCTCTTTCTGGTATTCAATATTTCCTCTAATTGTAAGAATTCTATGATGGAAAAGCTCCCTAGATTGAATTATTGACTGCTGAAAGGGGAAAGATCTTAATTATTGGTTTGTCTGAAGGTAATATTAGCAGTTGGCACAAAGCTTCAAGGAATTATAACAAAAATGGCAGTCGAAATTCAACAGAGACATGCAGTAATCCAAGGGATACCAATTGTGGAAGTCTCTGACAGACATTTTTGGTTTAGTTGGCCTCAACTAGTTCTTTATCTCATCCACTTTGTCCTATTTCAGGTATGTGACAGACAGAGAGCTAGTAAAAACTTTATTTCTTTTAATACACAGACTGTCTTGATACTGAAACTTACTTCCTCATGCTTCACTTTTCTTCTTCCTGTTTGTGATTTGTGTGATTCCATGACTATCTTCTTTGACGTCGTGTTTTTCCAGAACGCTTTCGAAATCATTTACTTCTTCTGGATATGGGTAATTGCCTGCTCTTCTTTTCTCATCTCCATTTGCATTTTAGACAAAAATAATTCACTCAGCTTTTCTTCCCTGTTGCAGTATGAATTTGGGTTGAAATCATGTTTTCACGAGGATTTCACTGTTACAATTATGAGAGTTACCGTTGGGTAAGCCGAAATCTTCAATTCATTCATTAATTGGAAGCATAATTCTTACCAGTCTTCCATTTTTTGAATGCTGAAAGCTTTTCGTTTTAAGAGCAATCTGGTAGTTGTTCTGGGTAAAAGATCCTTTAAGTTCTCGATACAAATTGAGATCTGGACATACTCCATATATAAATATATATACATTCAGAACCTTGGTCGGAGAACTTCACAGAGAATTGGTGTTTGCTGAAAGTGACACAATGGTAACTGAATTTCACAGGTTAGGAGCCCAGTTTTTGTGCAGCTACAGCACACTTCCACTCTATGCACTTGTAACACAGGTAACTTCATGATCTCCTACCATGGTTCAGTAAAAAGCATTGAACCTCTTGAGATATTGCGAGTAACTTGGGAAGTTTTCAGATGGGATCAACCATGAAGCGGTCGGTATTCGACGAACAAACTTCAAAGGCACTAAAGCAGTGGCAAAAGAACGCCAAGAGAAAGGGTGAACACTCTCATTCTGGTGCTTAGGTGGTAGTCCAACTGAGAGCTCCTATGGCATCTTCTGCACAAAGTCAATTTTCGTGCCAAGAAGTCCGGTAATGACAACGGTCACAGCTCGAATGATGTTAAAGCACACTCATCAGCCTCTCCGACAAACAGCAGACAGTATGACTACAGTTGATCTTGGTCACCCAAGCTCCACTGAACCATATGTCCAATGTTGTCTTCTGAGCTAACATTTTTACTGTGTTATTACAGGAATTTTTTTTTTGTTCTCTGGTTACTGTGCTTAATTTCTTTTTTGTCATCTTAAGGACCAATGTAATTCTGAAGAAGGGTAGAGTAGCTTTATCCATACTTGGTTTAGACTGATAAGTAGATTGCTATTACTACGAGTGATGAATAAACCTGATTGATTGATGAGTTTATTTTGATAAGTTCACACTCTAAGAAGCACAGGCACAGACACGGGACACGACGCGAACATGGACACGGGGACACACCAACTTCTAAAATTTGGTAGACACGGACACGGCATATATATGTATTATAAAATTTAAAATTAAGAAAAAAAATTCAGAATTCAATATATGATATATATTGATTGATGTATTTCAAGACTTCCAACATTTTGATATTTCGTACATATTTGATACTTTATAAGCTCCTCTAAAAAAACATGGAACATATATTTCATTAAGCAATATCCGAGCAGTCTTCAGACGTGTCCGAGCTGTGTTCACTGTGTGTCCGACACGCGGACACGGCTCCATTTTGCCGTGTTCATGTTACATAGTTCACACTTCATTGGCAACTTTTCAGCTCTCCAGCTAAGGCTGGCAATTAGTGGTGGCAAATTCAACCCGGTTTGGTCCAACCTACGTTGTTCGGGCCTTAGGCTGAGCTTGGATTCAAGGTGCCAAACTTTTTTTTCTCAAAATAACTTCTTTTAGGTAGATCGATGCTCAGGTTGTTGAAGTTTCCAAAATAATTCTGATTCTTCAAACTTCTTGTAGTAGTCGTGGAATCAGGTCGAATCTCTAGAGAATTAAACATTAGTTTCTTAATTTCAAGTAATAAAATTAAAAGGGGGAGTTTTTGTTTAAGTAAATGATTAACTAAAATTAAGAAGAACTCTAATTAAATTAACTGAATATAAAAGTGAAAAAGTCAAGAATATCAAACTCTGATTCAAAAGAAATATCTCATCTAATTGTAATATTGATCGTTAGTTTAAAAAAGATATTTTCACAATTCAAGCAGTTAATCCAAAACACATTAAGATAGCCGTAATAAGTCTCAAATTTTCCTCAATTAATTGGTTCAAACCTAGCATTCAACCTAGTACTTATCATCCATCTGGGTGTGATAGCATTCTATATCAAATAAATAATAATAATAAGCTTAGTGAAAAAGAGTAACCCTCAATTAAATAATCGAGATCGCTGCAATTATTCAACTTAGTTTTCTTATTTATCATAAGTTAAATATGGAAATTTATAAATAACTTATTTGCTACTTTTACCAATCTCTCATGAGAATTATGGATCATTGAATTCATAAATAGCAATAGAATAATTAATATTAAATTAAATTATCAGATTAATCAATATTAATCATTCATGAAACAAAAGAACTCAAAACAAGAAATATTTAAATTAAAACATGAATAAAAGTTAAGAATACAAAACCTCACAAAGTTACAATTAGAGTATTAAATCCCCTTAAATAAGAATAACTAAGTTTAACCACACATAACTGTTGCTCCAATAACAAAAATAGAAAAAATATTAAGAATTGCAAAAAGCGTAAAGAGAGAGAACTTATTCATTCTTTGGAGAGGCGGGGATGGTCCCTTTTATAGAGTGTTTTGATCTAATTCTAACTTTCAAAGATATCTCCTCAGTATCATCACACCCAGCCTGAAGTCCCGCAGTGAGGCAAGGTCTGGGGAGATCTTATAGTACATAGTAAAGAGGTTGTTTCCTGATAGACCCACATGCAGATGTAACAAGTAAAAAATGATGCAGAAAAATAGAAGCAATAATTAAAGAACTGGCATGCATAAAAATTTAATGACTAGAAAAGCAATACTAGAAAAAGGACATACCTGATGGTTGGCCAGCTCAGCCATTACCTTACCTTGTGTAAAGACCGGTTCATGTTGTCGCTAGTTGCACGAGAAGTCAACCCTTACCTACCCTGAAAACTCCAACGGAGTTAAGTGACAAATTTTGGGCTGCCCTTAACTACTCCCAACCTGAAGCCTTGACCACAACTAAGTATTAGC
>JANVCL010000006.1:218123-250139 GCA_026546855.1 Erythroxylum incrassatum | reverse complement strand
TGAAATTGTGAATTCTCCACTTCAATGTGGAATGCCGGACTAAGATCCGATGATATGAGAAAGTTTTTGAATAGGATATCCAAATGTGAGTGATGCATTCCATTACATAAATGCATGAAATATAAAGGCTGTTGTGACCGTAGTAGCCACCGAAAAAGGAGCTTAAAGCTCAGAATGTGAAAAAGAGCTTAAAGCTTAGAATGTGATTAGAGCCTCGGGCTCGAGTGCGATTGTACCCGGTATCCATTAAGGGATATAGGACGTTATATGCTACAGCTCGGTATCCACTAAGGGATATGAATGAATAAAAAGGCACTCGATCATAACGACAATAACAAATGAAAAGTGAGTCTCATGTGCATTGCATATGCATGATATGAATGATTAAATTATACTGAATGTGAAATGGAAAATGACGTGAATATGATTTATATGTTATGTGACTGGGTAAGCCATCGATGATGGTCACTCACTGAGTTCACAAAACTCACCCAAAATTTGCAAATATTTTTCAGGATCAGAAGAATACCCCGTTAGGCCAACGGGAGTATACTTACAGGATTCAAGTGAAGGATAGAGGTCGGGATCAGTTCGCGTCTGCATTGCATTTCTCTATTTTGTAATGAATTGTATAATTTGTACTTGTGAAAGGGCTCGAATGACTATTGAAAATTTTGTTAATTGAAAATGGGCATGAATGAATGAGGGCCCAATTTGAGTATGTATTTTCTGCATATATTACGTTGTGAATTCAAAAAATATATATATACCGATTTTCAAATGATTGAATGATTTTACACGCCACCCTCACGGGGTACGGACTCGGATATCTCCGTCGATGTCAGGTTTAGGTCGCGCGGAAGTGGGGTGCTACAAAATAGGTGTCTTGTATAAATCGTTTATGCAGGTTAACTGTCAGCATACAGGTGTTCCCGAATTTGGAGGCAAATGCTATTTTGGTCTCACTTCATTGTCTGCTTTATTTGAATTTTGTATACATTGATCTCTGTATGATGAATGTGTATATGAATTGTGATTGATCTAAATTATTGAAGTGCTCATTGTATGTGAATAAGATGAACTAAGTATTTTCGAAATGTGCATTGCATGCAAGTGAAAGTGTAAATTCTCAACTATATGTTGAATGCCGGACTACAATCCAATGACAAGTGAATATGACGGAATAAGAGCATGCAAATATGAGTGATGCATTTCATTTCATGAATGCATGAAACATAATGAAGTTGTGACCAGAGTAGCCACCGATCATAGCTTAAAGCTCAACGTTCAATGAGCCCTATATGAGATAGTTATCAATGAGCCCTACATGAGACAGTTATTAATGAGCCCTATAAGAGACAGTTATCAATGAGCCCTACATGGAACAGTTTTCAATGAGCCCTATCAGAAACAGTTTAGGCACTCGGTCACAATAAAGTAACAATTGAAAAGTAAGTCTCATATGCATAATTTGAATGATTAAGTGTATTGAATGCAAAATAATGCGAAATGTGAAATAATGTGAAATGTGTGAAATGTGTGTTTTGTGACTGAGTGAGCCATAGATGATGATCACTCACTGAGTTCGCAAAACTCACCTAAAATTTGCAATATTCTTTCAGGATTCAGAAGAATACCTTGTTAGGCCAACGAGAGTATACCTATAGAATTTAAGTGAAGGATGGAGATCAGGATCAGTTCGCATATGCATTGCATTACATTTCTTTATTTTGTATTGAATTGTAAATTCTGCATCTTTATGTTTAAATTGGTATTTCGAATTGATTCAAATGTATTGTATTTGTGAAAAGGCCCAATGGTTATTGAAAAATTCTGTTGATGGTTGTGTGTTAAGTGACAATGCTGATAAATAAATGTGGACCCAATTTAAGTATGTATTTTCCGCATGTATTGTGTTGTGATTTTTTTTAAATACCGATTTTTAATTGATTGAGTGCTCTAGCACACCACCCTTGCGGGGTACGGACTCAGATATCACCATCGATATTAGGTTCGAGTCATTGCGAGAGTGAGGTGCTACATATGTTGGCTGAGATACACAAGCTTTAGGTGAGCTGATCGATTTCTCCTGGAGATATATCTTTTATATCTCGTTGAAGTGCACCAGTTGTCTTTTGTAACTCAGGTTGTAATTCTTCTGGAAGAGAGGAAATAAAAGTATAATGGAGAGTAAAATTGTTGAATCCACTTCGTAGATAATAACGTTCCGTCGTACGCTGAAAATGTTTATGTAAATCTCTTCTATCCAAAGAACAACATCTCACCTCAAAATATTCATTTCTCACCTGTTTTTCAATGAATTGAAAGTCACGAATGAACTCTTTATGAATTACTCCAGTAAACAATCTAGCAAATGTGACTTGTACGAATCGAAGTCTACGATATTTATCAAGACTTTGCCACCAATCTCGTAATGTACTAGTAAAATAAGAAGTAAACTTAACGTAACATATTTCTTAAACTTAAGATTAAAATAATATTATTTGAAATTAGAGATTACAATAGTCTAAGCCGAGCCCGAGTCCGTCTAAACCCAATCCCAATCCAATCATCACTATAGTGGACCGAGTCTAAGCTCTACTCGGCTAGGCCTGAACCATTTTTTTAAATTAAAAATATCAAAATAATTTTATTTTTTATAAAACAGTATCGTTTTAATTATATGTATTAAGCTTTGGGCTGAGCTTGACTTTCAAAATCACCTCATTACAGATAGGAATGACACCCTATCTTTGGCCCGAAGTTAACAGGTAAGATTTGATCGACTCAAATTTCCTTCTGATATGGAGTCAGACGGCTACCATTGCGCCACGGATCCACCTGATTGAGAGAGTCGGAGAAAAAAGCATTGTCTAATACGCCATATCCGTACTATAAAAGAAAATTGAATCTGAAAAGCAGACAGTGAAGCTACACAGTGACCGAGCTAAGAGATGAGAGACGGATGGTGACTTTGGGGATTCTGTAAGACTTGTCTTAGTACAAACCCTAGTTTGTACAATCCAGCAATCCTTATCAACTATAAGGTTTCACATAGATTACGATTGCGAATCCGCAACTTCTTTCTTGGATTATTATGAAAGTAGCGGCGTCGCGGAATCTATGGCGTCGGTCTGGGCTCTACAGTGTCGTTCCTTCTCTATTCAGGTCATTAACGGCAATCTTTTCCCTTTTTTTTCATGTAATTTCCATATTTATATCTTTAGTTTAAAGTCTAACACGATAAAAATGGGTTCTTTTTTTGTTGTTATTGTTGTAGCCTTCAATATGGGTTTCAGGTCATCAATTTTCTCCCAATGCAGTGGAATTTAGGAGAGAATTTGGGAAAATGAGATTGGGTTGCAAATTTGGGTTGAGAGCGATTAGTAATTCGGTGAATTCTCCAGAGGCAAGTCGGCCCAAAGATGTGGAGGAGATGGTTAAAATCAAGTCCGACTCGGCTATGGATTACAAAGACCACATTTCTAGGTTTGAGGGAATGATCCCCAGTCTCCCTCCTGTTGTCTTCGCGGTAATGCGTTTGTTTCATTCGCTTCACAGAAGAACACTCAAAGTCTTGTGTATATATCCTATTAAAATGACCAGAACCAAATATATTTGTTAAAGTATTAGTTTATGTTAGTTATAGCAGATAATTACATAGTTTTAAGATGTTCTGAGATTTGGGAAGTTGGGGCTTTTTCTGTGAAGAGATTGGGAAAATAAACATGCATTTTCTTGCCATTTCTATGAGTTTTGTTTGTTAATTGGTCATTTTACTTTGTGCTTTTCAGATGAGAAGACATGTTGGAAGTAATTTTATGATCTGGGTATCTGTTGCAACTGCATTCTTTATTATAGCTGTGAGAGTTTATGTGGTGGGGAAGTCAAGACAAAATCGCCCTGGTTCCGTAGCTGATCTTGTCAGACGTGGGCAGCTGAGATCTGATAGAGGAGGCATGTATGAATGAAATACCCTAATGTCGTTTCCTGTTTGGTTCTGTTTCATGGATATATGCCTTGGGCGTGAGTGTGTGGCCGGTTATTGACTTCAATGTTGCATATGCTTCCTTGAACAAAATTAATACTTTTATCTCTTATTGCAGCTCTAGACCGCTCAAATATGAGGACCCATTCAATAATCCCTTGGTGAAGGTCGGTAAGAGCAATTCAACTGTAGAGATGTGTGGAAAGTTGTATAAATTAGCCCCAGTTACTCTCACAGAGGAGCAACAAGCTATCCATCAGAAAAGGAGGTCGCGAGCATACCAATGGAAGAGGCCAACTTTGTTCTTGAAAGAAGGGGATTCAATACCTCCTGATACTGACCCTGATACAGTCAGATGGATCCCTGCAAATCATCCTTTTGCAACCACTGCAAGTGAAATTAATGAAGACTTGGCACAGAACAATGTTTATCAGAAGCATGGTGTTCCATTTCGTATTCAAGCTGAGCATGAGGCACTGCAACGAAAACTAGAAGCACTCCAAAATGTAAGCAATAGCAGCTTTGCTTATTCATTTAGCACCTTAAGGTTTTACAGCTACCAAAGGGAGAAATTTGCATGCAAATTCGATGATGTCCCCTTTGAGCTCCATGTTAAGACCAATATGATCTTGATCTGCCAAAAAGTACCATCAATGTAAACTTCAGTCAAGAGCCCTAGAATTAGTCTTCTCGTAATCAATTCATCATTTCCATGGCATTCAAGGAATAACCTTTTGTGGTTATGACTACTAATCCAAAACTCACACTATTCAACTTTTAACATGGGAATATCATTTTAGGTTCCAAACCCATAATTTTGACGTGCTACCACAAAATTGCTGATGCAATTACTATGCTGTTTGCGTGGTATGGGGTGAAATTTTCTCCCTTGAGTTTTTGACTTTTCTAAAGACAAACTGTATTTTGATGTGTGTATATTTATATCAATTCTTGGTGGTTTTTGATTTTCAAAGAGCGTTATGAGGGTGGTTCCATCAAAATATAGCAGCCTTTTTGTCTCTTCCCTATTTGAGGGTTTTGTGCTTTGGTTGCAGGAGCAAAAACTGAATAAATTGTTCATTGACACTGGCAATGCGAAGGATTTTGAAAGGTCGTTCAAGTTGAATTCAAAGCTGAGCGAGATTCCAGATCAGAGTCCTTTCAATAATCAAGTAGGTGAATCTAAGGCCGGGATATCAGATCCTGCCCCAGATTCCTACAATAGCAGTTCGTCGTCTTCTGAAGAAGTGCAGGAACCCTGATCTACTTTCTGTGGTGACATTATCACTTTAATTTGTCAAATATGTGTATTTTGCCTTCAATCCTGGATTGATTTGTATTGTAAAGTACAACTCTAGATATTTCTTTAGAAACTACTGTTGGAATTTTGAATCAGTCTTTTCCCAGGTTTTGAGTTGTTAAATCCTAGAGTTTGTAAAGTGAAGGATAATAGACATTTCTAGTTATGTTGTCTTCATATTGCAATGGACTTCTCTTTCCCTTAAATAGTAGTAATTGCACATCAAATCATGAACAACAGTGGTAAACAAATTAATAATTTGAACCATTTTACTGATCCTTGTCCTCAAGTTCAATGACAATTACCCAAAAATTTCCTAACAAAAATTTGAAAGCCTTTGAAGGGTTGGTGAGGAATCAAAAAAGGGCACTTCGAGTTCTGACAATCCCTGCAAAGCATTCTTTGTATCTCAATCAATCTTGATCTGTCTTGCACCAACAGCAAAGAACTCGGTGATGACTTCCAGGGGCATCCCTTTGGTTTCTGGCACCTTCAGGTATACAAATATCCATGACAACACACAAAACACTGCATATGTTCCAAAGATGCCTGCTAACCCTATTGAGCTCAGCATCACAGGTAGCGAGTATGTCACTATTATGTCTCCTATCCAGAAAACTAACGCACATATTGCTATGCACAGGCCACGTACTCTTGTTGGGAAGATCTCGGAACACAGAATATTTGGAATTGGGCCATAAGCAGCTACAAAGCAGCAGAAGTAGATGATCACACATGTTGTTGATATTGCTGCACTTACAACTGTTCCCAGGTTAACCTCTTCATCGATAACTAGAACGATTAGTGTAACTATTAGCACCGGGATTGTGTAGAGTAGCAGCGATCTGCAAGAAAAGAACATGTTGGTTTTCTAGCACAGTTCCACAGGTGAGAGGGAAATCAATATGGAAACAGTATTGTCACCTTCTCCCTGAAATATCCATGAGTCTCATGGCTATGCCGATGCACGGTAACATCAAAAAGGTTGTGAATGCACTGATGAGGAATGATGCAGAAGTTGTTCCAAGGCCCAGGCTTGAAAGAAGAACTTCAACTCCTGCCTTTTCAAGGATCTGGGGTGTGTAGTAGAGCACTCCATTTATACCAGAAAACTGCACATACGAGCATTACAGCTACTGAGTCACAATGGTGATGATTAAGGGTTGTAGGAAACAGAGGAGTTGAATGAACAAAACCTCATTAAATCAGAGGGTACCTGCTGAAGTATCTGAATTCCAATCCCAACAATCAATGCACGCTTTACTCCTGGATCAAGCAAAGCAGACCAAATTGGTCCTTTTGTAGCTGTTTCAGCAGGGTGAAGCATTGCAGGTCCAATAGGATGCTGATCGATAAGCTCCTTGGAATAAAGAGCAGGCTGGCTTACTAAGGCAGAAGCCTGAATATATTCACCATCTTGAGGAACATCAACACCAGTTAGTGAAACAAGAGAACCTCGTCGGGATCCAGGGCCTCCCTCCTGGTGCAAATAAATCCTTTTGAATCCTCCTTCCTTCTTCCCGTCCTCACCCTCTCTCTCAGACCATTTCCATGCCAGCTGCCAACCACCACCAATGCCTGTACCACCAACTGCTTCTCCACCTCCTTGCGTTAGGCTACTATGGCGCCTCATGCTCAGAATACTTCCATGGGAAGTAGGGTGAGGCATATCCTTCTCCAAACTTGTTGTCTGACGAGATATTAATGGACTATGCAAATTGTCATCTGAATCTCCTCCAGCAGCTTCAGACGTGTAATCCTCACCTTCCCTCTGTAAGCTTTCTTCATCCCAGTTTTCATGTTTAACATGAGGCTCTGCTGTACTAAACATGCTACCAAAATTCGGGAAAAGCATGCTTCGCGTGCTTCCTTGCTCAGGGAGTTTCTCATGAACACTACCAAAAAGGGTAACAAGAGGGTCCATAAGAGGCACCATGCTTCCCTGGCGAGATACGATAGCAAGAGAACTCTGTCCAGTCACAGGTTTGGCAATCCAGGAGAGACCTTCTTCTGGTCCATAGAGCCTGATCTTTTCCTTCTCAGCGGTTGGTTCTTGCCCATCACCTAGTTCATCTCCGGGACCTATTATGTACTCTTCTATGGATGTTTCTCCCCCAATTCCAAGACCTTCCACTAGCAAAGCCATCTCACCTGCAAGTTATGGAAGTTTTAGCAACATCCAATCGATAAAATTGTATAACCTTCTTCTAGGATACATTTGCAGCTTAAATGCTCATTATCAAACATTGTCATAGTTCTCAATTGTTTTGGTTGACCATTTACAGGAATCAATCAGGGAAGGTGCAGATAGGTAGTGATGAACGAACCTGAAACATCTTCCCTTCCACGCAATTTCTGAAGAACCTGTTTCGCCTCCAGCATTTTTCCTTTGCTTACCAACCATCGAGGAGATTCCGGCAAGTAGAATACTGCTAATATAAAGTACAACAGAGAAGGAATGGACAGTACACCAAGCATCAACCTCCAACTAGGTGAGGATTGTAACGACATCCCAAAAATCATACAATAAGACAAAAACATGCCTCCTGAACCAGTGAATTGAGGAAGAGTATTTAACCGCCCTCTGATATCTGATGGTGCAGTCTCAGATATGTAGACTGGGACAATAGTAACAGCTAAACCAATTCCAAATCCATCTAACAACCTTGCTAAGCACAGAACAATCACATCTGGTGACCAAATCATTATCAAACCACTTATAAAGTAGAGAATTGATGACGTTATTAACATCGGACGGCGGCCGATCCAATCCGATATTGCTCCTGAACATGTTGTGATTGCTGTGGCTCCAATCAGTGACATGGCCACAACAAGACCTTCCACTGTAGATTCTAGACCGAAGTCCTTCTTGATGTACACAATCGCACCTAACAATACAGAAGAATTCATAAATAACTCAAAAGCATGTGATTCTGAGAAAAAATTTCTCAGTCGACATAGAAGTTCAAGATGGAGTATTTGAAGAAGGTACCAGCAATGGTTGCGTTATCCCATCCTTGTAAAAAGTTGCCGAGGCAAGCAGCAATAGCCACCAGTGCAGCTCCGTGTAACTTCATAACTTGTGGATCAAAGTTCTACTCTTCAGCTATGTTGTAAGAACAAGAACTTCAGAATATCTTTATCAGTCAAGCACAAACTTTTCTAGTTCTGGAAATAGAAAAAGATTCAGGTGGAAGCTAGAAGAAAGCAGAAAAATTTTGGATCTCTAGGTAGATAACGAAAAGAAGGATGTGAAAGGAGGAAAGGGTTTGTTCAAGAGAAACAGAGAAGAAGTTTGTGTAGGAAATGTATTATGTGACCTGGTTTCCATGTACTAAGGAGGAGTAGATTATCAATCAACTGTTTGTGATGGAAACAGGAAGTGGTTCAAAAGTACTAAAAGGACCTAGATTTAGCGTTTTTTAGACAAAGCCCATCTTAGACAACTCAAGATGAGATCGGACTCCATCCCAACAACCCTTCAAACATTCTCAAGTCATCATTCACTCACTCAAAGACTCAAAATTTACCAGAACCCAGTTCGAAGAATGAAACTGGGGAACTGATGGATGGAAAAATCAAAGAATAGTAACCAATAATTTGTGTGGAAATTGGAAAAAGAAAGATAGGGTTGGCGTGGAAACTCCTTGTTTATATATCTATGGCATGGAAATGGAACCAACCAAGTGATCGAAAGAGGTTGTGGTAGATATTCTGTCTATCTGTTCGTTAGCTCTGTTTGGTATCTTCTTCGTTTTTTTTTGAACTTTTTAATTTTGACTCCTAATAATGAAGCTGTTAAAGTTAAAGTTCTGCACTTTGAACTGTCATACTCTGTTCTGTAATAAATAGCAACAGTTAACAGCGGACAATACATTTGTCTCTTCTTTCAATTTTCCTCTTGTCTTCGATATTCTCCATTTACCCATCTTCTTCTGTTTACGATATTTACTTTTGGATCTTATAAATCTCTAGATCTTACCTTGAATCTGGTTTATTTAACAATGCTTGTACTGAAAACAACGTTTCACGATTTAGATTCAACCACCCACATGAATTTTAAGCATAAACGCTTGAAAAACGGAATAAAAAATGGATCTTTTGATGATCAGAAAGTGATGTTCACAGGCAGAGATTTTGAGTAGTTGCAGAGCTACCCGTCAAAAGGAGGAAGACAGGTCAATGAGAGACTATTAGATGAAAGTGTAGAAACCGAGAGCTTCGTGAAGCCACATGGAGCGAGATTAGAACTTGTCAATCTGTCTACGTTATATCTGGTAAGTGAATTGAACTGAAAGCTAAAGTCCAATCTAAAGTTTGCAGAAGCCAAAAATTGCCAATCACCTTCGTTTCCAAGACGTGGCACTAAGCCATTCGTCACAACGACCGGACACGCGCACCGTCTTGTTCGAGTTCGAGTTGATCGGACTTTAAGTTAACCTTAAATTTAAGAGGATTGGTTCGATTTGATCCATTGTTCAACTATCTAATTTGAAAAAAAAAACAGAGTTTGAACCTATTCAAGATTTAGTGTTTAGATCCATTCCAATGGGATTCGGGTTGGGGTCGATGACTTCGGGCATGTAGGCAAAAAGTTATGTTTTTTTAAATAAAATGTTGTATTGCAAGAAAACAGCAAACTTTACTGGTTCCCACCATACGCTGTTCCGTTAATTTAGTTTCAGTTACCTTAACAAAAACCTAACTGAAAAATTGAAACGCATGAACTGAGAGGCTTTCCCAATGTTGGGTAACCGCTCATGGCGCCAGCGGAATCTTCAGTCGTCGCTTATCTCTCGGTCGATGGTTCGGAGTCTTTCAAATGTGCGAAGCCACTTGGAGTCTTTCGAATGTTATACGCAACTCTCCCACAATTTCTTTCAAGCAATGAAGCAATGCGCGTCTCATGGGTCGGCGTCCGTAGCTCAAAAAATCCATGCCCAACTCATCTTTACGGGTTTAGATTGTTCCATTTTCCTTCAAAATCTTCTCTTGGACGTGTACTCCAAGTGTGGCTTAATCGATGACGCTCACCAAGTTTTTCGGGACATAGAGTGTCCTAATGTTTTCAGCTATAATATGATGATTATTGGGTTGGCTAATATTGGAAAGATAGGAGAGGCCAAGTATTTGTTCGATGAAATGCGTCAAAGAGACTCTGCTTCCTGGAATTCGTTGATGTCCGGGTACTTTCGGAACAGGAATTTTGACGAAACCTTAAAAGTTTTTGTTTTGATGGTTCGCAATGGTGGGTGTGTTCCTGACAGAACTTCGTTCTCTTGTGCTATGAAGGCTTGTGGTGCTCTGGGATATGCCAATTTGGCTGTTCAACTTCATGGGCTTGCAGAAAAATTTGACCTTGGAAGTGACTTGTCCATTGACAATTCAGTTTTGGATATGCATATCAAATGTGGTGCATTGAGTTATGCAGAGAAGGTGTTTCTGAGAATGCCATGTCCGAGTCTATTTTGCTTCAACAGTATGATTTATGGTTACTCTAAAAAGTTTAGTGTTGCTAAGGCTTTTGACATTTTCAACCAAATGTCTCAGCGCGATGTGGTGTCATGGAGTACAATTATCTCGATATTGTCTCAACATGGATACGGATTCCATGCTCTAAATATGTTTGTTGAAATGTGGAATCAAGGTTTCAGACCCAATTCCAAGACTTATGCTAGTGTTCTTAGTGCTTGTGCAAGCATTTATGACCTGGATTGGGGTGTCCATTTGCATGCTAGAATTCTTCGATTAGAAGAGGATATTGATGGTTATTTGAGTAGTGGTCTGATTGATATGTATGCAAAATGTGGGTACTTGGAATTTGCGAAGCAAGTATTTCATAGTTTGGAGGAAACTAGTGCAGTTTCATGGACTAGTTTGATCGTAGGGATTGCACAACATGGTTTTGAGGAGGAAGCACTATTGTATTTTAAACAAATGAGGGAGGTACCTGTTCCTGTGGATGAGTTTACTCTTTCCTCACTATTTGGTATCTGTTCGGGGCCAAAATATATTTCTCATGCCAGACAGCTTCATGCATTTACTATTAAGACTGGAATCAATTCTTCGGTTATTGTTGGGAACGCTCTTCTTACAGCGTATTCAAAATGTGGTGATATTCAGGAAGCAAACTATGCATTTGAAATGATGCCACATAAAGATATTGTATCTTGGACAGCCATGATCACAGTATGGGCTCAAGCTGGTGAGTTTGAAAAAGCTCAAGCTTGTTTCGATGAAATGCCTGAGCAAAATGTTGTCACTTGGAACTCCATGATCAGCATGTATGTTCAGCATGGATGTTGGGAACATGGTCTCAGATTGTATGCTCAGATGCACAGGGAAGGTATTAGGCCTGATGAGATAACTTTTGCTACTTCAATCAGGGCTTGTGCTGATTTAGCGATATTAGTGCTAGGAAGTCAATTCATTGCACATGCTGAAAAATTAGACCTCATGGAGGATAGGTCAGTTGCAAATAGTGTTCTTACCATGTATTCAAAATGTGGACACATTGAAGAAGCACAAAGAGTTTTTGATTCTATGCGAACAAAAGATTTAGTTTCATGGAATGCAATAATGGCAGGATATGCACAGCATGGTCAAGGCCGGACAGTAATGGAGATTTTTGAGAGGATGCTAAAATTGAAATACAAACCTGACAGCATAACCTTTATGACTCTTCTATCAGGATGCAGTCATTCAGGGCTAGTAACAGAAGGAAAGCTGTATTTTACCTCCATGACTACAGATTATGGCATCTTTCCATCATGTGAGCACTTTGTGTGCATGTTGGACTTACTAAGTCGGGCTGGTTTGCTGGAGGAGGCCAAAATTTTAATCAAGGAATTGCCTTTCAAGCCAAATGCGGATGTTTGGGGAGCATTCCTAAGTGGTTGCAGGATCCATCACAACGTAAAACTGACAGAATTTGCAGTTAGGAATTTGCTTGAATTAGAATCAGAAGAAAGTGGTGGTTGTATTCTTCAATCAAGTGTATACTCACACTCTGGAAAATCTGAAGGTGTAGCAGATGCGTTAAAACTGATTAAAAGGAAAGGATTCAGAAAGACTCCTGGTTGTAGCTGGATCGAGGTTAATCACAGAGTGCATGTATTTAACATAGATGAGACGGATCACCCAGAGATTAAGGATGTTTTCTATGTGTTAGATGATATTGTGAAGAAGTTAGAAGAAACTAGGGAGCCATTTCCATCTAGTGACTGATCCAGTGAGCTATCATTGCAAGGACATCACTGTGACCTTTGAAACGATTCCACTTTTTTCATGGATTCATGAAAAACTGTACATAATCGACTGCTTTCACATCACTATGGGACTCTTGGATTATCTGAGATCTGGGAAAAATCTGAAGAATGATGCTCCGTTTCAACGAATCCTACAATTGAAATGCTCACTGAATAAAGAATCTTATTGACAAGGAAATTTACAGATTCGTGATCCCAAAAATATCTGCATTTTCTGCTATTCTGAAGCTTGGAATTGAACCTAACATCAGGATTTCTCGTGGGTTTGAGGCACATCTCAGCCGTTATTCCTGAGGAAATAATCCACAACAGTTCTTGTCCCTTCACAAACACGTGTTTTGCCTTCTTCCCTGCTGTTCCTAGTCCATATACCACCAGCCACTGCATTGCTGTCAGCCTTTGCCTCTTGCTGTCTGGCGTATTCCTCTTTCCTCTTAATCTTGCTTTCAAACCTCCAACATGCAAGCTTGTGACTTTGTACTTGTCCTCTTTGATGCCAGCAGGTGTTGAACAAGTACCATCAAAGGGCCTCCAATTGGCTGATACTGCATCAAGGGATCACGAAGCTGGACAGCCACAGGTGTGGTGAATGTCATGTTGATTGCAGAGGTGGAATCTCATGTTGATTGAATTTGAATGCAATGGGCTTCTTCATCCTCGAGAATCTGGAGAAATGGTTTCTTCTTCAGTATCTAGTCTCTCAGTTTCATCCTCTGAATAATGGAATAATGGAAATTATGGACTTGATTGTGAGACAATGGATCTGGAGAAAGTGTCAGGATTGATGGATGATTGGTGTCGAATGCTGTTCAGGATAATTTTGTACAAAATGTGTGGAGGTCCGTGTCCTGAAAGTGAAAGGATTTGAGGACTAAAACCTATCAGGCCATCCGGTTTATAGTTCATCTTCATGTCATGGTACGTCCTTCAATGGTATTCCACTAGTCTCTCTAAACCGTTATGTTAAATGTGTATCAAATCAAGTAAAAGGTCCTGAAATGAATGGCATATCTTTTTTTTTTCTTTTTTCTATTGACATATGATATAATAATGATGTTGAGCTTGACTGAAGTTTACAGAGAGATAGGAGAGAAATGGAAGAGAAGGAGAACCGAACAACTGGAATGAAATGGTTGGGAGTGAGTTAACAGGCGGCTAAAAATAAGGAAATAGTTGATGGGCGTACGTGATTAGTTGATATGCATGCGTGCATGCATGCCCAAGAGTAAGGGAAAGCCATAGAACAACAATCCTACCTGGAGAGAAGAATTGAAATGGAACAACAGCAGCAACTGATTAGAAGGACGTCAGAAGATCATCAGGAATCAGCTGTATCAGATAGTTTGCTGCCATTGGAGAGTAGTCCTTATTTGAAATACACTGATCTGGTGGACTACAAGCAGGATGCTTATAGCACCCATGGACACCTCCAAGTCAAGCCCCGTCAAGGTGGTGGTGCCACCAAAGGACCCACACTTTCCGGTAGCAACTCCGCCGCTCAAAAGGCTCTTTCCGATCATATCGCTTAGAAAACAATAGCAAGTTTATGCATCCCCTGCTTCCATTTTAATTAGCTTTTAAATTATTACTCTGTTTATTGCTCTCTGTACGACATTACAGTGCTAGAGCTACCTGTTTTTCACCATCAGATTACAATGTAATCCATTAGTTGTTT
The DNA here is from genome assembly GCA_026546855.1 of Erythroxylum incrassatum. Classification (NCBI taxonomy): domain Eukaryota; kingdom Viridiplantae; phylum Streptophyta; class Magnoliopsida; order Malpighiales; family Erythroxylaceae; genus Erythroxylum; species Erythroxylum incrassatum. The sequence continues at coordinate 235,908 of JANVCL010000006.1, read as the reverse complement.
ATATATTCTCCTCCTGATTAATGTATTTGGACATGCAATCATCTTCCTTGATAAAATGTTGGATTTGGTGAACAAGTTTTTGTTAAATCCTATGTTGGGCCAAACAGTGGATATGTTTTCGTTCTGTTTTCTTACTTCCAGTTTCCCTGGAAATCTAAAAACAGTATATCCTCCTGATCGTTAATCTCTATCGAATTAGAAGTTTCTGTTTATAGAAGCTTTCTTAATCGAAGTTTTTAAGTCTTATTCTGTTTCCTGATCTATTGTTCGCCTGGAAGTTCTACATCATCAGTCTTGAAGAAAGGAAACACGATTATGCAGAATAGTATTAAAGGTCAGATTCTCTTCTCTGAAGGGTTTATTCACAGATCAAGTAGAAATTCATCCAGGAATGCTTGATTAATATACAAAAAAAGAAAGAAAAAGTTTATAAGTCACATTGCCATTCATCAACTACAAGAAGCTAACCCTTCAAACTTTGAACATGGCAATTAACTCCTAGATTAGATCTTAAGCTGCAGGAAGTATTCAGAAATACTATCACGCACTTCCTACGCTCTACAGTACATTTAAATCAAACTCCAAGGACATGCATACTATATAGGGACGGTGAAATTATACTGAATATAATCTTAGATGATGGGTCGGAGGGGTGTTTAATTATCACATGGCCAAGATCCTCCATCGAGTCTTAGAAGGGGATGATGATCTAACATCATAAGAAAGCCGTCCCTGTTAGAAGCATTTGAAGTGGACATGTCATGAATTGTAATGTCTGCAACAGTGCTAAGAGGTTCTGCTGATGATGATAAGTAGCCTAAAACATCACAGTCCATGTCAAAGAACATAGGATATTGTTGGTACGTATTGAAGTTGGGATCAGGTGCTTGGAAATGGGAAAAGGTTGCTTCTGTTTTGCACTGTTTCAGAACAGTAGTGGATTGTTCCTTCAAAGAGCAATCTTGATGTGAAAGAAGGGACTTGAAGAGCATCGATGCAGGTTGAGTAATTGATGAAGAAGGTTGGAAGCCATTTTTGTTCTGAGATCCCCATAAATGAGACTCTTCACAGACAAAAACTGGATTCAGGAGGCTTTTGAGGTCATTTTCCTGGCTATTACAAGAAACCAGAAAAGTGTTTTGGAGGGTGTCCACCATTTTCGCTGGTGCTTCCAGGAGTGGAGGCAATGAATTGGAGTTGCAAGGTGAAGAAGAAGGGTCCAAGAAAAAGCTTTGTCCTTGTAGAACAAGTGCAGCTTTTTTCTCACCATTCTTATGAAATATCCGGCAAATCACCCACTCCTCCTGCAGAAAGAAAATAAAAAATCGATCACTTTAGTCAATTGTTTATTAATTTCAAGTGGCAATTCAAGTTACCATGTAGGTATTTACAATCCAGCAAGATCGGAGAGAATCCATTAATGGCAGATTGTTAAATCACACCAATCACATCAAGAACTACCCTCGAAGGTTAATAATGAAGTGAAAATGGTCTATTCATCAGAGAAGCTCCAGTTGTGATGACACAACAAGTCAACCCAGAAAGAGACAAAACAAGAAACAAGAGAGTGAAATTTGCAGGAACATTGCTTGATTCTCACGGTGCATGTGAAGAAGAAGAAGAGGTGTTTAGTAACAATACCTTACAGGTATGACGATAATACAAGTCACCATCCAGACGGTACTCATGCATAACCCACTTGGTTTTCTCTCCTCTAGGAGCTCTACCTCTGTAAAAAACCAGAGTTTTCTTCAGGCCAAGTAAAGAACCATTAGAGGCACTGTACACTTCTCTATCTTTCCCTGTGGCTTTCCAGTAACCAGCTCCAGTTGCTCTATTTGTTCTGAGACCTGTTGGGTATTTCCTGTCTCTCAGGCTGAAGAAGTACCATTCTTTCTCACCCATTTTTGCTACATCTGATTAAGAACAAGAACCACCAGACAACAGGTTCATTAACTTTCTGCAACAACAAACCAGAAATGGAAGAAGAAGAAGAAGAAGATGTACTGGCCTTGCCTTCGACATTCTCAGATGTACATTTATTAGATTGATTTTGTCACTTTGTAAATAAAACAACCAAGAAGATGACGATATTTATATGCAGTTCTGATCAATTATCATCTCATGAAGTTTAAGAATCTGAACTGTTCTATGTGATTCTGAAATGATAAATGCATACTTAACTTCCCTGCAAAGTGGAAGTAGTGTAATGATCAACAAACATGAAGTAGAATCTAGGCAGGGAAGGGTAAGAGATTGTTTGAACATATAGGGTAAAGGGAATGTTCTTCATCATCATGTAAGTTATTAACCTGGAAGCTCCCACGGCTCGCATCTGTTTAAGTCAACCTCAGCTATTTCAACTCCACAAATGCTGCCATTAAAGACCTTAGAAGCAAGGTAAAACGTTATGAGCTCCTCATCTGTTGGGTGGAATCGAAATCCTGGAGGCAAACCCTTTTCCTTTGTGTCTTCACCTGAGAGTTCATACAGAAGATCTTCCATTCCCAACATCTTCTTCATATACTTTCACAGAAACCAAAAGGGTATGTGAAAAGGAGGATTCTTATGGAGATTGAAGCAGAAATGAGGCTGTGAGGAGTTTACAGGTTGTGTGTGTGTGTGTGTGCATGGCCATGGAAGAACTTTTCTGATATATATATATATATATATATATATATCCCATACTCTGTGACCTAATTCTTTTCGGTTTTATAAATACATCAGAAGAAAAAGGAAAAGGAAATGAATAAATGTTCATACCAAACATTACATCTACCACAAAATTCTAAATGTTTCACACATATCTAAGTAATTCATATATATATATATGTACATTGATTCTAACAGAAGAAAGCAACCCCAGAAGTCAAAATATCAGAATTCTCATTGTTTCTTATATTTTTTATGGATTGAGTTCTTAACAGAAGGATCTGATCTGATCTGATCTTCCATTGATTATCCAAACTCAACTAAGTCACTAACATGTTTCAGTATCTGTTACCTGTTACCTGTTACTAAGAGCATCACCATCAAATGGGTGCATTTGGTTTTTAGCATTTTATCGTTTAGTGGATCTCTTTAATCAGAAGAATCTGAAACAATGAAGAAGAAAAGGGATCATTTATGGGGATCTCAGTACAAAAAAACATGTGTCGGCGTTGCACGTGCATGCAGTGGTATGATCAGGTAATCAAAAGGGGTTCAAGTCACATTCATTAGAGCCTAGATATGTAGATAGATACTTTAACTAGTGACCCAAGTAAAAGATAACATCAGGGAAGGATCTGAATCTGCTTACTTGCTGCTTCTTCTTCTTCGTCTTCTTCTTTTAATATATAACAATTATTTACTTGGTAAGATCAGAGAGTTACATAAGCCTATGTCAGTACCTATTACTATAACCTATACCTCTATCTTTGTATTTCCAGGGCCTAGCTAGCTCTGATTACCCTGCACTTCCCTTTTTTAACTTTTTCATTTCACCACATCAACCTCTCTCTCTGTCTATAGATTCTATACTTGTATGGTATGCGTATGTCTATATATATATATATGTATGTATGTATGTATGTATGTATATATTGGTAGACTGTACATTAGACCACCATTGATGTTTCTAATAAGCTTCTGTGAACTTCCAAGCTAAGAGATTACTGATTAGAGATTGCCAAGTTCATTTCTGGTTAAAAACTCCTCCAGGTTATGTGATGAAGAATCAGAACTTGACAAACTTCTTAATGTTATGAGATTACTCACTTGAATTAGTAGAGAAATAGTTCGATCAGTATCAGAAGTGAAAGTTTTTGTGACAGGAAAAAATGTTGACAGATGAAGAATTTGTTTGTCAGGTTCATTTGAGCTAATACATCAAACTAAAATCCCAGTTTTCTTATACATGCTTCTTTAATGATTAGAGAAATTTATGTGTAGACGTCAGGAACTTATTTTCCAGGAAAACACACTGTTCAATAACTCCTTGCAAACATGTAATTTGGGCAAAATTTTCCCTGCACCAAGAGTATATACTTTGCAACTATCTTGTATTTTTTTTTTATTTCCTTCTTGTTCCTACAAAGAATGAATCAATATACTCTACCAGAGAAAAAAGCAGGAGACAGAATACTATATATAGGTAAATACGGAACATACAACGATTGCTTAGTTAGGGTATTTAGCAGTATGAGCTTCACTGGACTGTGGGTTCAGTTCAGACTCGGTAATAATGAATTCTTTTGTTTTATCGTAAAAAGCCTGAGCTAGGTGGACCAACAACTCTTTAATAAGTTGAGAGAAATCTGCCATTATCGTTACTGTTTCGAGGTTTTGCATACGCTATACCTGGTGTGAATTATCTTTTGACAACCTTAACTAAAGCAATGGATGGAGGATGGGCTTTTGGGAAAAAGCTTTACTTTTTCGTGTGTTTTATGTGGAGAGAGCAGGTGGGTGGTGGTTGGAATCCATGGATAATGCAAAGAGGAGTGGCTTTGAACAGGTTAGATGGGACCTTGTTCGTAGAGTTCGTAGCTATACCTTGTAGGTGTGCAGAGAAGGGACCACAAGAGTGAGTGTGTGTGTGCAGTGATTGGGGCAACCTTTTCTAAGTCAGGGGGAAGCCAATTATGCAGATTGGAAACAAAATTTTGGGCTCGAAACCCTAAGGGATTGATTGAATTCAATGCCCTTTTTCTCTGCAATTAATGCCTTTCAACGGCCAATCAACAAACTATTTTTTGTTTTTCAGTGAACATAAAAAGTTACCCTTTCATCTCCTATCCTTATGAAATGTGAAAGTGGACCCTGGACTGGGAGCATCCTGAAGCAAAAGTTTTCAAATTGGACCACTTGAATGCCAATTTCAATTAAACCCCATGTCTCATACAGATTCAGAAACTTCAAAAAGACACTTCAGGGAGAAAACAGACGATAAAGTATGTGTCCTTGAGCTGCAAAAAAAGTGAAGAACTGGTCTTGTTCATGGGACCTTGCAATGGCCTAACTGGTCTTTGGGCTGCAAAAAGTGCAGAACAGGTATAGTTCAAATGGCCAAACCCATCAGGAAGAAAACAGAGGAAAAAGATGAGATTTTGGGCTGCAAAGTGCAGAACAGGTCTAGTTCAAATGCCCAAACTTGAACCCATTGGGAAGAAAACAGATAAAAAAGAAGCCTTTGGGCTTCAAAAAAGTGCAGAACAGATCTTGTTCAAATGGCCAACTTGAACCCATCAGGAAGAAAACAGAGGAAAAAAGATGGAGTCTTTGGGCTTCAAAAAAGTGCATAACAGGTCTTGTTCATAAGACCTGCAATGGCCTAAGTTGAATTGCTTAGAGCCCATAGCTTGAAAATGGACCTCTAGGCCATTTCATCTCCCACAATGACCTATCCTAGAGAGGTAAATACAATCCTGTATACGCTTAGACTCCAAGCAAATTCCTGCAAAAACCAATCTTAAAGAGACAGTATGAAGTGAAGATCCACCAACTTTACTTGAAAGCAACATTTGGAACACAAACTATATAATCTAACCCACCATACTCTCTTTATCACAATCCTCTCAAACTTCCCAGGTATCTACCTAAAAATGTCTCCTTCCTACTGTTCCATGCTCTTCCTTATGGCTTTCTCTGTGTCTATGGTTGCCAATTCTGCTATTTCTCATGATTTCTCCATAGTGGGGTACACCCCAGATGATCTGAAATCCACGGACAGGCTCATTGATCTGTTTGAGTCTTGGATTGATAAACATGGAAAGATTTACAAGAGTGTTGAAGAAAAGTTGCAGAGGTTTGAGATTTTTAAGAATAATCTTTTCCACATTGATGAGACCAACAAGAAGGTTACAGACTACTGGCTTGGTCTGAACGAGTTTGCAGATTTGAGCCATGAGGAGTTCAAAAAGATGTATCTAGGATTGAAGGTTGACTTGTATAAAAGAAGAGAGAATCCTGAAGAGTTCACTTATAAAGATGTTCAGGGTATTCCCAAGTTCGTGGATTGGAGGAAGAAAGGTGCAGTTACTCCTGTCAAGAACCAAGGCTCATGTGGTAACTAAGTAGCTAAAACCTATGCACAAAGCTTTCTGAAAACGTCTTGTCAGATGAATGCTGATTTGAATGTACTTTCAGGTAGTTGCTGGGCGTTTTCAACAGTCGCAGCTGTTGAGGGGATAAACCAGATTGTTACAGGAAACTTAACGTCTCTGGCTGAACAAGAGTTGATAGACTGTGACACTACCTACAACAATGGCTGCAATGGAGGACTTATGGACTATGCATTTGCTTTCATTGTGTCCAATGGTGGACTCCACAAGGAAGAGGATTATCCATATATCATGGAGGAAGGAACTTGCGATATGAGAAAGGTAAAACTAAATAGCTCCAGCCTCCGGTGAAATTCTGATTGATAGGTTCTTAATGTCAACTCCGAAATCTCTGCGACAGATCTGCAAACTGATACTGCCTACCATCTCTTTTTCTGAATGTCTTAACGATATCATGAGATCCTGAGTTGAAGAATGTTCCATCAAATTTTATCCACAGAACCTTTCAGTTCTGTCATTACAACCGACATCAATCTGCATGTCTTGTCTCTTTCCTTTTTCAGGAAGAATCTGAGGTAGTCACCATTAGTGGGTATCATGACGTGCCACAGAACAATGAGCAAAGTCTACTGAAGGCCCTTGCGAACCAGCCTCTCAGTGTAGCCATTGAGGCTTCTGGTAGAGACTTCCAGTTCTATAGTGGGGTAAGCCATGGATGTCTTCTTTGTGATTCCTACTTTTCACTCAAAATTTCTGGAGCAGAAGAATAATTTGACATGATCATGATCATGTAGGGTGTTTTTGATGGTCACTGTGGAACTGCATTGGATCATGGAGTTGCAGCTGTTGGATATGGATCAACCAAGGGTGTAGATTACATCATTGTAAAGAATTCATGGGGACCCAAGTGGGGTGAAAAGGGTTACATCAGGATGAAGAGGAACACTGACAAACCAGAAGGTCTATGTGGAATCTACAAAATGGCTTCTTACCCCACTAAGAACAAGTGATTTATATGTGGGTTCGACTCTTCTCTGAGTTTTTCCTGTTGTAACTCCAAAGTGTAATAAATTTCTCAACTTTTCAAGCATTCAACAAAGGAATCAACTTTCTGATATGTTGGTGACAGGTTTTCCTTTAATATGTTGGTGACAGGTTTTCCTTTGTAGATTTGATATGTTCTGTTTCTCTAATGATAACAGAAAGAAAAAAGAAAACAAAAATCTCAACTTCTGTGTTATGTTGCTCCACTTCGTTGCTTCATCTAATCGATTGGATTCAGCAGACAGGATAACTGAGAAACATGAATCAAGCACTAACATATCTGCTACTGATATTGATCAAAGGATCACCAAATAGTTTTCAGTCAAAAAGAAGAAAAAAAGACAAAATCCTGAATATCCTGAAATTTCTTGTGGTAGATACGATGTATAGCATTTGGAGGTAACTTACAGACATTGGAGAAGCTAAGAAATAGTTGCAGAAAGTTGGTTTCAGGAAGCAACAACAGATTCACGTTCTGATCTATTTCTACCACTGAGAAATTGTGTGAAGAAGGAAAGTTCATTCTCATTATTCTCTTCATCAATTTCGTTCTCCTCCAGGGATCTTCCCATTGTTTCAGGCATAATTAAGTAGCTGACAACCATTCCTATCAAACAAACTCCACCCAGTATCACCAGAGCAGCTGTCATTGGAACAGACTTTGGAACTTTATCAGAATAATCTGCTGAAGCCCATGAGAACCCAAGTGCGCCAATCAATGCACCAACCTTCCCGAATGCCCCGGATATACCGTGACATGTCGATCTGAATCTGGCTGGAAAAAGTTCTGCTGGAACTATAAAGGTTGTCGTATTAGGTCCAAAACTTGCGAAGAAGAAAGTGAGAGCGTAGAGGACTAAGAAAGCTATGTTTCTCTGGCTGCTCCAATAGAAGTACGGTATTCCAAGTGCAAAATATACTATTCCCATGCAGAGAAAACCCATGATCTGAATCTTTCTCCTTCCGATTCGATCAATGAAATAGACAGTGAAAAAGTACCCTGGAATTGTTGAACAGATTGCAGTAAGACCCTGGGAAGCAGCAATCCTGAAAGTTTCTTCGTAGACATTTTTGGCGTTATCAAGTTTGAGGAACTGGTCGTATATTTGAGACTGGAACAGGTTGCTGCTGTAAAACACAATGTCGAGGAGAAACCAAGTGATGGCACACGAGAAGAGGTCACGGCCGTGTTGACGGAAGAACTTCTTGGAGAACATAGGATAAGAAGGTGCATCAACCGATGGTAAAGGGCTGTCTTCTGCAATTTGGCTCAGTGGAACGTTTAACACCTTTTGAATGTCCTTGGCTGCTTGCATCACATTGTTCTCCACTAGAGCCGTGTACCTGGAGATTATGTTCATGGAGTTACTTACTCAAACCATTTACAGTAGTAATTCACAATCTGAGACAGAGATTCTGACAATTATTAACCAGAAGATTTAAGTTTCCAAAAGTTCTTTTCTTTTGCCAGGCCCTGATATTGGATTACGATCCTGGAAATGGTTTCTGATTCAGCAACATGAGATTTTTTTTCATAAAAGATTGCCAAGCCTGGAAACTTTCAGGATAATCAATACTAACATTCGAAGGAAAAAAAAATGTTTTGGCTTCACTTTCACTTGGATTCAGAAATATGAATCTTATCTGTAATGAGTTGAATCTTTTCAGAAGTTCCTGATAAGAAAAAAAGAGAACAGAAAGTAGACCACAATATTTAAAGTTTCCAGAGGTCTTTTCCTTTTTCCAGGCCCTGATATTGGATTAGGATCCTGGAAATGATTTCTGATTCAGCCAATGAGATTTTTTCCAGAAGAAAACTGCCAAGCTTGGAAATACTCAAGATAGGAATTGCTTGAAATGAGTTTAATCTTTTCAGAAAGTTCCTGATAAGAAAAACAAAAAGAACAGAAAATACATCAACATGTATTTTACCTGGCGGTTTCAGGCATCGTCATCCTCCAGTAATAAGTGAGGGTGGCAGGAATTGCTCCGATCATCAGAATCAACCTCCAGGCGATGTCTGCATCTTCAGGCACATGCTTCTTCGTTAAGTTCTTCGACCCAACCTCAAACGACTTGGAGACCACCATTGTCACGGCGGAGCTCATCAGAATCCCAAAACCTTGCATGGAGAAAACAGCTGCTATGAATGCACCACGAGTCCTCTTGTTAGCGAACTCCGACATGATTGTCGCTGACAAAGGATAGTCCCCACCAATCCCAATCCCTAACAGGAACCTGAACATCGCCAAACTCGTCAGAACACACTTCTTGGTCCTGCATACGGAAAACCCACAACCTACGGAGCTCAAGATCATCATCATCAGCGCAAGACCGTACACATTTCGCCGTCCACGTCGATCACCTATCCTGCCGAAAACTATGCTCCCAATCACCGTACCAAGAAGAGCTATCCCCACCATTGTTGAAGCAACCACCGTGTAGTTATGGTCGTCGAAGGCGTTCTCGTAGTATATCCGTTTTAACAGTTTCATAATCGGTGGGACACAGAAGAGATCATAAGAGTCACTGAACAACCCCATCCCAGCTATGATTATGGCTTTGAAGTGATAGTACTGTGTTCTTGCTGAGTCAAGAGCTGAGAGTACCTTCAACGCCATGGATTCTGAAACAGAAGAAGCATCAATCTATGAAACTACTAGCTTGTTTCTGAATACAAAGGAAATATCCGATCTTTCCAGTTTTGTTGGTTATGGAATGGAAGGTTTCAAGCATATCCTCTTGAGAAACTAAGAAAATACTTGAGGATTGCCAAGAAATTTCCATGATAAGAACAAAGCTGTTGACTTTATATACCAATGGTTGAGGTATGAGTCAAGTAGACTGTAGACTCCATATGTATCTATCTCTGGTAAACCTTGGAGAAGAAACAAACATGTGTAGCTAAGTCTTTTGTCTTATTCTTTTTCTTTTTCTCAGTATGGTTAAACAGATGTAACACTCTGGTTCGGTGGGGACTATACGCATTGACTAGACTCAGTCGTTGTTAATAGCTGTTTGATGAGTTTTTGAAGAACAACTGGATTGTCATGTTGTCGGCGGAGAAACCTTTAATGATCTCAGATTATGGGACCTCATTGGTTTGTAAGAAAAGTCAAGGAAATGCAAAAAGTTTTGACCTTTCTCAGGATCTCAATACGTATTACGTCCCAGTCGAGGTCTTGAATGGTGGACTGTAGAGTAGAATTTAGGACAGTACACGGAGACTATTCACTTCTTTGGTTGGATTTCTGATTGGTTAAAGTTTGTTAGAAAAGTCTTGGAAATGCAAAAAGTTTTGACCTTTCTCAGGATCTCAATACGTCCGAGTCGAGGTCTTGTATGGTGGAAGGTAGAGTAGAATTTAGGACAGTACACGGAAACTGTTCACTTCTTTGGTTGGATTTATGATTGGTTAAGATCTATACACGTTCACTGAGATAATCCATTCAAAGAAGTTTTGCTCTATGGTAGAGAAATTTCCACAATGATACGAAAGATCATGGAATTGAAACCTGATGCTGTCTATGTTACGAAAGATCATGAAATTGAAACCTGATGCTGTCTACGTTTACTTGCTTTATTTTGGAATTTCAATGAGCTCGAATATGAGCTTGAGTTAAATTAGCTTACTTTCATATGATTAGTCATGAAACAAGAGCTAACGTGATGATGTCACTATCTTAACCCAGACTTAATTTGTAAGTAATTTGGAATTTGATGAAGTTCAAATTCGATATATACCCGGATTAGTTTGGACCGAACCAATATCAACGTCTCTATCACATTCATCGGAAGATTCAACCTTTACTTTAATTAACAAAGCTCTCATAGTCCAACCTTATCTTTTTATGATTACATTTGCTTAGTTCATACTAACAATGTCTGAATTCTACAATGCTAAGTCCACCCATACAAGGAAGTATTGACTTGTTCTTCTTTTTCATCCTACCTAAAATATAATCAAAACCAACATGAAAATTTTTGTTTCTAAGATTTATTGATTGAGTAGATTCATTCAGTTGCATACAATAAAATTATAAATGACTCACCTTATAGGCACGACGAACTAAAGAGAGAGTCCAAGACAAACCGCCTGCAAAGATCCTACCTTCGTCACTGCGGTGGGTCCAAGTCAACAGTTCTCAAGAGGAGAGTGTGGTTGTGTAGTCTTCCTGAAACAAATCAGAGAGTAGAGTTTAGTAAGATCAGTCAAGAAGAAGCAGAAGAAGAAATGCACCTGAGCGAGAATGAGGGAATTGAAGACAACACCTTTGTGGTGACGGGCGGATTGGGGTTTGTGGGTTCATCACTCTGTTTGGAGCTGGTTCGAAGAGGTGCTCGCCAAGTTCGAGCTTTTGACATTAGACATACTTCTCCATGGTCAACCCTTTTGGTTCAACGTGGTGTTCGATGCATTCAAGGTCTCTACTATTCCTATCAATTCCTCTATTCCCATCGACTCCCTTCAAGTTCTATGCTCTCTGTTAGTTTGATCCATTATTTTGTAGATTCTTGTCGAGATTTCAGTTTGCCTGCTTTGCTGTTTTGAAGAGAAATAACAGATTTTGATCCTCTTAACTGTGAGATTCTTTTGATGGGGATGTATCTGTTTTTGGAAACCACACAGAAATGTTTGGTTGGTGTGTGTTTGGATTCATCAAAAACTCCAAGTAATCCGCTTTGTTCCCAAGATTTAGTTTTGGCGTTCCGTTGCTGTCATTTTATATGTTTATGGTTACAATTTTCTGTGTTCCCAACGTGCCTGTGATGTGGTACCGAACGGGCTCTTAGCTATTTTGTTATCTTACGAGAATAGAGTATGATAGAGATAAATTAGGAGATGTATAGAAATATTTGTTCCGAGGAAGAATGCCAGAATTCCATCTGTTTTCTGGACTTCTGCAACTTTGAAATCGGAATATCTATTTGTTGAACGTGCAAAGAGATTGCCTTTTGATGGGATCAAATCCAGAAGTATTTGTTCTGAGGAAGAATGCTAGAATTCCGTTGTTTTCTGGGTTTGTGCAACTTTGAAATCGGGATATTTATTTGTTGAATGGGCAAGGCGATTGCTTTTTCATGGGATAAAATCTTTTTTCTGTTGAACTTTACTAGAGCAGTTTTTTATTGTATCCTTTGCTAAGTTGAGGTTGCTTCATGACCGTGTAGGGGATCTTGTTTGCAAGAAAGATGTTGAAAAAGCTCTGCGGGGTGCGGCTTGTGTGTTTCACCTTGCTTCCTATGGCATGTCTGGAAAAGAGATGCTCCAGGTTGGTCGTGTGAGTGAGGTGAACATTAACGGAACTTGTCACGTTTTGGAAGCTTGCCTTGAGTTTGGCATTAGAAGGCTTGTTTATGTGAGCACATACAATGTTGTCTTTGGTGATAAGGAGATTGTCAATGGAAATGAAGCATTACCGTACTTCCCCATGGATGACCACATTGACCCGTACGGGCACAGTAAATCAATTGCTGAGCAGCTGGTTCTGAAACACAACGGTCGTCCTATCAAGTGTGTATACTAGCATAACATCTACAGTTTCTTCATCTGTTCTTATGCATTTCATTTTATTCATTTTCATTTGCATGAAAAAAGTTCTCATTCTCTCAATGAATTTAATAATCTTTTGGTGATGGCAACTGGGATAATATTAGGTGGAGTTTTTTTAATTTGCGTCACTTCATTTCAATCATATCACATCAGTAGCTCAACAAAACTGGAATTTTCTTCTGGATTCAGTTGGGAAGCACCCATTAGTTTGCTATGATTATATTGCTTATTGGTGACAGCTTGGTACGAAATAAGGCTAAGTTAGTTGAGTCATTTCACTGAGGTACAGGTCAAATAACGGAAAGCGGCTTTATACTTGCGCCATTCGCCCAGCTGCCATCTATGGGCCAGGTGAAGAGAGGCACTTACCACGGATTATATCACTTGCAAAGTTAGGTCTGCTGCCTTTCAAGATTGGCGATCCAAATGTGAAATCAGATTGGGTATATGTTGATAATCTTGTGCTTGCACTAGTATTGGCAAGCATGGGACTTTTGGATGACATTCCAGGGAAAGAAGGGAATCCAATAGCTGCAGGCCAGCCATACTTTATCTCTGACGGTAACATCCTGATCATTTGTTCGGAATTGTTCTTTTCAGTTTGTCGAATGAGGATGATTATAGTGATGAGGTGCTTAATTTTTGAAGACTAGTTCAACTTAGTCAATAAAGTGGGAGAAAAACTTTCTTGTATAGGTACATTAGGGAGAAATAATGTTTAAAGTGAGAACTGAGAAACGATCTATCCTCTTTTACAGGTTATCCAGTCAACAGTTTTGATTTCCTCCGACCTCTGCTCAGGAGTCTGGAATATGACCTACCAAAGGCATCTGTATCAGTGCATTTTGCTCTGATTCTGGGGAGGATTTTCTGGATCTTCTATACAATCCTGTATCCATGGTTGAACCGATGGTGGATTCCTCGACCATTGATTCTTCCCGCTGAAGTGTACAAGGTTTGTTTAGAGAATCTGAACATCTCAACATTCTGAACTGTTGCATCTCTTAGCACAGGTCATGTCAAGTAAATAATACATTTGAATTCTGTCTGAAATTTCTAATGCATTTGAGCAGGTTGGTGTGACTCATTACTTCTCATTCTTGAAAGCTAAGCAAGAGCTTGGCTATGTCCCTATGGTAAGTCCTCAGGAGGGTATGGCAGCAACTATCTCATACTGGCAAGAGCAGAAAAGTAAAACTATCGACGGACCTACTATATATACGTGGATATTTGCAATCGGTGGAATGTTTATATTGTTCTGTGCTGCATTCTTACCGGATATAGGACCAGTACCACTCTTTAGAGCTATTAGCCTTTTCTTCTTGAGGTCAATGGGAGCAGTACGAACTGTATTTCTTCTAAGTGCAGCAGCACATTTTATCGAGGCCATATACGCGTGGCACTTGGCAAAAAGAGTGGATCCTGCCAACGCGAGAGGATGGTTTTGGCAATGTTTTGCTCTTGGAATCTTTTCATTGCGATATCTATTGAAAAGAGCCAAGAACTGAGTCCTAACTCCTTGATGTATCAGCTGATTACTCCTTTTGAATTCTTCGTTTAAGCATACTTTACAATAACTTAAAAAAGCTTTGCCTTTTCAGGCTGGCCCTGTTCATGTCTCAAAGATATATTTACCGGTTAAGCTAGAACTACGAATATCATTTATTACTTTGCTAAAAGAATCTCACACCAACTTATCCATCTGAGTAAAGGTTGTGGATGATAAGAATACTGAAGATCATGATGCATCACAGATGTTCTTATGGTAAGACATTCATATCAGTGAAGATTCATGAAGCAGAGTATATAAACTTTATAATTCTAACATCTAATCTCTCTGGTACAAGTTAAGAGATCAACAATGCCTAGTTTTCCCAACTACTTACTACATGCAATTCGCGTATCTGCATTTTCATACCTCTAACTACAGACCTAAACATCATGAGGAATATAACCACAGACACATGTTTACACAATTTGGTTGATTCAGTTCCTCCAGAATGCCCTGTTGAATATTAGGGACCTTCATATTCTACCTACCACAGGGAAAAAGTTTAAACTTGCAGATGGTGATATAGAAAAACAGAGGAACTGGTATCTAGTTGCATGCCGATCATCGGTATGTTCAAGCATTCCCCTCTACATGTTCCCCGGTATTTGGGAGTTTACTCTTGTGAAATAAAAGACTCAGCTGATCAACAAAAAGCTGGTCTTTGATTTGTTCCACCTGTTGCTGCTCCTTTTCCATTTGCTTATCTAATTCCTCAAAACGGTTAATCTTTTGTTGAATGCCTTTCATCTGCAAAAATCAACCGTAGTTAGCAATAATATATGATCTAAAAGTGGAAATAACTTATCAGAGAACTTCATCCACCTGAACTTCTACAATAGTGGAAATTGCCCTCTCTACGTCCAACTCTTCCTTTTCAAGAAGTGAATTTGCATCTAAGCAAGCTCTTTCCAAGGCATCGAGGTTGCTATCACCATTAGATGCTACAGCAGTATCTACATCCAGAAGAAAAAAGGTGTTCAAAAAGAAAAAGAAATTTTTTTTCTTGTTCTATTGCTTTTACAAGTCCATCAACCAATTATGAACCAGAATTCCCTCAATTTCATCTGCAAGTACCTTGATGTCTTCTGTCTTGGGTGGTTGATGGAAGGTACCCTTTACTTTCTCCATATTCCACTTCCGTTAGAGTTGATACAGCTGCGCGAGCAGCAGCTTCTGCAATATCCACACCCGCCAAAGCTGAGAGAAAGGCAGCCTGAGAAAGTTTCAAATAAAAGAATAAAGTCCATCAATCCAAACTTAAGTATTACTAAATTCTCTTGTCACAATGGTCGGGAAGAAAAGATGAAGATTTGAAAAACTGTAATCTACTGTTACAATAGTCAAGATGAGGCCAGCAGAAGCTTATTGCTACTCAAATATTGCAAGTTGGCTGAATATCAAGCAAGTCCCAATTTGTATACTCAATCTCTGTAGTAAGGTAGACATGTATTCCAGATACACGTAATTAAAGTCCTCATCCATTACTTTCTATTCTCAAATACAAAAACAAAACACAACGCACAAATTGAATCTATGAATGGAGGGTGAGACAGAAATAATAAATAACTAGCTCCTTGAAGTTGCCATGAATAGCCAAAACTTTTATTAAGCCAACCTAAGCTTTAACCAGTAAGAAAGAGAGGTAAGGCCACAATGGTAGAATGCACTTAACCGGACACCGAAAAAGGTTAAAATATGACACAATTCTGAGTACTAAGTTGACTCTGTGCATGGATATATCTGAATCCAAAGGCCATACCTGGGCCATTATTGGATTGCTTGCATCTGCTAGAGGGGTGAGTCGCAGTCTTTTATTTGGGAAAGAAGATGCAATGCTTTCTATTTCCCGATCAGCATCTGTAGGGCCTACTATCTCATTATACTTATTATCAACATCTCCAATGTCTGTATGGCCGGCAAATTCTTCACCAGAAGGAAGCTTCATGAAATGAGTGATGCAGTCTTTCTCACTTCTACCAGCAATATTTTGGGCAACCTTCCTCCAGTCATCACCATAATGCATGATGGCTTCAAGAAGTTGCAGTGTCTCCTTCTCAGTCCAATCTGCCTTCACCTCATCACTAATCTCAACCCGTCTGAAATCAGACGAACTAACCCCAGGTCGGTATATGCCACGTACATAGCACCGAGCACAAAGAGTTAAGTCATACTGAGAATCAAATGGAGAAAATTTCCACTTATCATTCCATGAAATATCATAAGAACTTCAAACATACCCATCAACAATCCAACATAAGAAAGTGGCATTGTACATAACAATGGCATCTAACCTGTAGAACATTGCTGCAACAAGCACATTCCTTTCTAGACCAATTACCTCAATCATAAAACACAACGAAGGCCCTTAAGAAAATTAGGGTAAATCACAAAAGGGACAAAAAGAGACACCTTATCGCAAGCAAAGCAAGCAATGCTACAAAGAGACTTGCAACCACTGCAATATCTCTTGGCAGTTTCCTTCTGGACTACCTCAGCCGAATTGCCGCCGCCGCCATCACCACTTTGGGAAGAAGACTTGGTTTCCTTGTCTTCCCACTTGAAGGGTTTGTTGAGAGCAGAAGGAAAGTAGTTAATAAGACCCCAAGCGTCCAAGAAATCAAAAACGCGACGAATAGAACCCACGTCGGCGACGAGAGTCTTCCTGACGTCGGTGAAGGTGATCTTCGAAGAAGGGTTCCTGCGGAAGTACTTGATAATGGAATTGCGAAGGTAGATGTAAAGGTTAGGGTTTTTGGAAGGAGAGCGAGAATCAAAGAACTCCGGTAGGAACCGGATCTCGCACTCGTGAACTCCCCTCCACGAAAACCACCCTGCAAGATGAACAAAAAAGGCTCTAAATTAGAGTAAGACAAGGACGAGGAGAGACAGGGACAGGGACAGGGACTGGGAATGGAACAGGGACTTACGTGAGTAGCAGGGGATGTGTACGACGGAGGCTGCTTCTGGTTCTGATGGAGCTAGTGTAGGCGTCGGCGTCGTTATGGGAGTCGGCGTCGTTGCCGATGTCGGATTCGGCGTCGTTGCCGTTGCCGGTGCCGGTGCCGGAACCGGAGTCGGAGTTGGATCTCTTGCGGCCATGATTTTGACTCTCGCTTCTTTTGTTCTCAAGTTTAACTGATTTAACTGATTATCCCCCGAAAGTTCTATTATTTGCTGCGAACCCCCTCTGTTTTGATGGATTATCCACTAAGGCCCAAAATTTTACTGTTTACGTAAATAAAGAACTAGAAATAAAATAAAATAAAAGAAATAAAATAAAAAAATTTAATAATAAATAATTAGAATATAAATATATATTCAATATTCATTTTTTATCTAAATATATTCTAATTCTTTTTATAATAGCTATAGTTTAATATTATAATAGCTATATTTTTAGATAAATTTATAAATTTTTAGATATACTAGCTATATTTTTTAGATAAATAATAATAATAATAATAGAAATAATATATATATATATATATGAATATATGTATATATATATAGAAATGAATATAAATGTATATATATATATATAAATGAATATAAATGTATAAATAAAAAATAAATATAAACAAGAAATAGAAA
>JANVCL010000006.1:202565-212851 GCA_026546855.1 Erythroxylum incrassatum | reverse complement strand
TCTTTGGATTTTTCCCTTGCTTTGATTATGGTTGCTAGTGACGTTTTCGCTGCTTGATGCTTGATTTCTGTTCTTATTATTTGCAGATTGTTGATGTTTTGCTGACAAGGCACCTTCAACAATTCGATCCTGCCTCATGAGTCTCCGTTGTTCATGTGCCTGCAAAGAATGTAGCAATTTTACCAAGGTGAACTTGGACAGGTCTTTAGTGTTCTCCAAAGAAGCTATAGATGCTTCATATCTTTCAGGCACTGTTACAAGTTTTTTTTCAACAATTCTTGAATCTAGAAATTGCATGCCAAGCAACCGTACCTTGTTCACAATGCCCAATAATCTGTTTGAGTAGTCTTTGACTGTCTCTAAATCTTTCATACTCTCCAACTCAAACCCTCTTATCAAGTTTAACACCTACGTGCTACGTATCCTTTCATCTCCAGCATATTCTTCCTTGAGATAATCCCAGATTTCCTTTGTTGATTTCAGCGACATGATCCTTGTGAAAATTGTTGTTGAAACAACAACAAATAAGGTTACTTTTGCCTTAGACTTTCTCATTTTTTCTTTTCCTTGTGGCCTTTGATCTGGGCTACCGTAGGATTGTTTGGCAAAGGGAGTATTTCGTAATCCCCTTCGACTGCCTCCCAAAGGTCGAAAGCCTCAAGATAGGTCGTCATCTTCGCTGCCCAGAGTTGATAATTCTCACCAGCGAAGATAGGAGGAGAAAGATGGAAAAACTAGTTTCAGACTCCATTGCACACACAAGTCCCGAAAGCAAAAACTGCTCTGATACCAATTATTAGTTAAAAAATAAATACAAGTTGAAACAGAGGATTGCAAAAAACAGTAGAACGATTTTATTCGAAGAAACACTACTACGTGAACAAGAACAAAGATACTTTTAGAGCTTTAGCTCATGACTTAAATAGCTGAATTACTAACCGAAACATAGAAAATCTGGCATAAAACCAGCAAAATCTGATCCTAATTCCTTTAGAATAGGACTACATATTAACTGGGAAACTTATTGGATATCTGATAAAAAAACATAAAAAAAAGGTGCAACACTTAAAGCATATAATTAACAAGTTCATTGGCAAAAGGTCTGCAGAGATTACTAATCTGACTTTTCAGAGCAACCAAATGGCTTGACAATGCTCAGGAGGCCTCTCTCTTTGTAATTCCTTACGGTATCAGCCAGAGTCTCATCCAGGGGCCGAAACTTCCATCCTAACTTCTGCAACTTCATTGAACTCACCTTTATTTCTTCCTCTGGGTCAGTAAAACTGTTATATAAGAATCAACACGTGTATCAATCTTAAAGGAAGAAGCAATAAGTAGATGAGCATTCCAATTTGATTGGAAACGGCCTTCACAGGGCCTTGTTTTCTATCTGATGTATCTGAAAATCAAATCTTTACAAGGTTTAAACTTCATTGTGCAGGACAGTTTGAATAACAAGGTATTTACCTTTTAGGGTAGTTGTAGTTAGGGTACAAGGTCTTCAAGGTGTCCACAAAAGCATGTGTTGTATATGAATATGAAGAACATATATATCTTCCCTTTGCTTCAGGCTTTTCATAAACCAGCATAAGTGCTTCAGCCACATCACGAACGTCTACAACCGGACGGTTCTTGTCAGCTAGCGACTGGTGCCCATCTGAGTTCCATCTCAATCGCATAAATTTATAGTTTCGGAAATCAGAAAAACAAACTATAAGTACCAATTCAATTATGCTCAGGACCAAGCAAAGACAAAACTGCAGTAGTTAAACATGAATGAGCCTCAAGGCATGACCTTACAATGATCAACAGTAACTAGATACCTTTTAAAAGTGTCAAGAGAAATAAGCTGGTGGAATTTACTGTAGATTGCAACATGGGACCAATGACTAAGGCAGGGCAAACTGTTATGACTTGAAGATCCTGATCGTATCTCTTTGCAAACTCCGACGCTTCAATTTCAGCCATTGTTTTGCCAAGGAAGTAGTAGTTCTAGCAGCCAGATTGGAAGTGACGCTTTAAGAGCCTTAAAACACGAGACATCAACACCCACAGATGAAAGCAAATATGCAAATTTGGTTAATCAGATACCTCAGTAGACCTGCAGAAATCCTTGTCAGACCAACAATTCTCATCCATGGCCTCATCCTTCGGCCAATTCGGGTTCTGCATAACTGCTCCTACAGACGAAACGACCACGACCCTCTTTACTGTTGCTTTCAAGCATGCGTTCAGCACATTTTGTGTACCAGTTACAGATGGTTCAATCAACTCTTTCTGCACTACTTATGGTGAAAATCTATGAAATCTCACCTATCACACAGCTTCTTATCTGCTAGCTAGGACTAAAAACAAATAGGTTCTGTGCAACTAAAATTGGATCTAATTTTCTGAGCATTAAAGAGGCAATTAGCAAACTTGCCTGCGGATCTGTAACGGTACCAGGGAATGGAACAGGGCTAGCAACATGGAAAACACCTGAACAGCACGAAACAGCAGAACAAAGACCTTCATAGTCAAACAAGTCTGCCTTGAAGAGTTTCAGGTTCTCTGAAGCGTTCTCTAACCTCTTCAAATGACGATTCTTTTCATCGTCTGTCAGCCATTGAAGTTGGAGAAAAAAGCTGTCAGATTAGAAATGGTGAAAGAAGAGAGGTAGTAGAGAAGATTACATGGGTCTCTAACAGTTCCATGCACCACATAACCCTTAGCAAGTAGAAATTTAACCAGCCACGAAGCCGTATAACCTCCGGCGCCGTTAACACAAACTCTTTCCTTCTTTTCCACTTCTCCGATCATCTCCTCTCTCTCTCTCTCTCTCTCTCTCTCTGGGGGCCGTGACGAGGGCTAGCTCTTGAGCTAAAGACTCATTCTTTGGTGCAGTGCAACACATATAAAGGCCAAAGGGTATTATTATATTTAAACGAGACATGAACCTAAAACCATAAAAAATGGCGGCGGAAGAAGACAAAGACGTTGACTCTGAATAGTTCAACCGTAAACTCCAGCATATTTGGAAAGAATAGCTTGAGACAGTTCAGCTTCCACAGGACATCACAAGTACGAACAAATCAGTAATTGTTTAGGTGCCTGAGACATAGGAGTGGCAAAACATCGTCCCAGACTCTGCAACTTCATTGAACTGGCCTTTAGCAGTTTAGCTCTTCTTCTACCTCCATGAAACTGTCATAACATTGACAGAGTCAACAGATCAGGCACTGAAAATCATGTGTATCTTCCCTCTGCTTCAGGATTTTCATTCCCCAGCATAAGTGCTACAGCCACTTCACAACATCTAAAGCAGGACACGTGGTCTTTTCGGGTCGGGCTTTGGGTCAGATTTCGATTCGGTTTTAGTATATTTGGATCAATTGTAAGGCCTTCAAGCAGGTTCAAATTGAGTCCACTAGTACTGCTAGTATAAAGAGCATTAGAGAGAGAGTCCACTAGTCCGTTTACATAATTATTTAGCGTGTCATTCTTTCTTATCTACTTTTTAACCTACATTATTTTTTTATTGTCACATCTATATGTGAATCTATTGAAAATAATCTTTCTATTATATAAGGGTAAGACTGTGTACTATCAAAACTCTTCATATCTTACTTTATTACTGAATTTTAGATTGAGTGTGATGATAATGATAATGATATATTGAGAGAGTGCACAACCATTATGTTTTTTTTTGTCAGTAGGAGAAATACATTGAAACTAAACTATAAGTTAGGAAAAAGCGACTCTAAATATATACTCTATTAGGATAGAAGAGTAACCCTCAAGCAGGTTTTGATATCAATAAATACCAAGTGGCAAATCGAATTAAGTTCGAATCGCTTGTTAAGATCGAGCCAACTAATCCAATTTACTGACAATCTATGTTAATATTGCCACGTGAAATTTTTCTCTTCATATTGCCATTTGGCACTCCCACCAAAACCTATGCATGCAATGAGAGTGAAGAATCAATAGTGGGCTTATACCAACTCCAAAACATTAGATCTTACCAAATCCACTTGACTTTAGGGTTATAAATTTTAGCCCAGTCTAATTTAATTTTCACTTGAGTTGACCAAATAACGAGTCAATAGTTAGCTCTATCAAGTCATTGGGCCAATCGTTACTCTAAAAATAACATATTTTTATCAAAAATGACGTCATTTTTAACTAATTTAGCCCGTCGAGTCAAGGGCTAGTAAGCCGCTGATGAGGTCATTTAAAAAAAGCGACCATCTAATCTAATTTATATAAGTTTTAGAAGATTTATCACTAAATTGAAAATTTTAAAAAGTTCGATACTAAATTAAAAAATTCTCAACAAATCGAATACTTTTGAATTTATTATGATTTATATTATTTAATTTTTTTAAAAATAATTTATTTTGTGATTTATAATGCCTATACTAGGTTGGCATTTTCCATCAACCAAAACTTATATGCCTATACTAGGTTGGCATTTTCCATCAACCAAAACATATATGCCTATGCTAGGTTGGCATTTTCCATCAACCAAAACATAAATACGACATCATGATGATGGTGGCAGTGAGAGACACAAGTGGACGGAGAGGATAACACAAAAGGTCGTCATAAACCAAACCAACAGTTTTTGTTTTGCTCTGTTTTTTGCTTTTTAAAGATTACATGACGTGCATACCAATCACAGTCTTCAACAAGTCCAAAGAGGATTCATTTCAGTTGTACCCCCAAATTTATCGGAAACGGTTGTTAGACCGGTGAGCTTTCCCAAACGGTAAGTGGCTGTTAGGTGGTGGCAGTTACGTAACTGACCGTATCACTCCCTTAAACGTTGCGCCCTTCCTTCTGATTTTGTGGTTGTTGGCGACTGTTTGTAAAAACATGAAGACTGTGAGAGGGACCACAACGACGGCGATTTCAAAAGCAGAAGGAAGGGGGTGATTTCAAAAGTAGAAGAAAGGGGGCAACGTTTAGTGAACCGTCGTTGTGGTCCCTCTCCCACGTCTTCATTTTTTTACGCCAACAACCACAAAAGCAGACGGAAGGGGGGTGATTTTAAAGTAAAAGAAAGGGGCCAGTGGTTAGTGATTGAATATCAAACTATGTCGTTTAGTTTTACTTTAACTAAACCACGTAATTTTGTTAACTTCAATTAATTAATTTGACGTGTATTAAACCATATAATTTTGTTAAAATTTATAAAAACACGTGACAAGTTACATCAACAATTTAATATAGATATTAACGTCAAGTTATAATTGAAAAAAATAAAAATTAAGCATTTAATTGCAACTTGTAACATCTGAACGTGTATTAAATAATTTATTTTGTATATGTAAATAAAAACATAAGCACGGATTAGATTTACATAATTATTTATGCAATTAAACATAAATAATTCAATAAACTATACAAAGTAACATATTCCCACTTTTCCAAATAATTTTTATTAATATTTAAATAATTTTAATTAAGGAATCTATTGTTACAATTGATTATTATCATCACTCAATTTACTAGTATCTTTACTACTTTTATCATAAGAAAATTGAAACATCTTAAAATATAGTAAATAAATTATTTTATAAAGGCAAAAAAATGAATTAATAATAAATTTTCAAATAATCCAAAGAAAAGAACTAGATAATAAATTATTTTTCTCATGACTCCATTAGAGTATTTATTACTATATATACTATGATACAAATAAATGATATCATATAGAGAGGTCATTGTCGTACTCATTGGTCTTTTAGGCTATGTTTAGTTGAAGGTAAAGTTTTTAATGAAATTGAATGATTTATAATATAATGAAAATGTAAATGAGTTTAATATTAGAAAATTGTTATTTTGAGGGATGAAAAGGTTCATAATGTAATATTGTGAAATGTTATTCGGATGAAGAGTTTATAATGTAATATAGTGTAAAGTTGTTTATCATTTTATATTTCATCCTAAACTTCTTAAATCGGAGGGACAAGATCTTCTGTACCCATAACCCTATCTCAATCGTGTTCCAGACGATCCCATCCACACATTTCTCTGGGTCGCACATATTCGTGTGAATGGGATCATCTGCAATAGGGTTGACACAGGGTTATGGGCACAGAGAATTTGATTCCCAAATCAGAGGTTTTTTATTTTTACTGTTTATAATGGAATGAGATGTAATATGAAACCATTCTCTTTCATCTCATCTCATTATATTCCATTATAAACACCCACGGAGCCACATGGGGCCCAGTGGTGCACTGGGCTCCCAAGGTTTTTTAAAAACATTAATTTTAATATATATATAATAATAAAGTTATTTAAGTGTAAGTGATGTACTGAGCCCCCAAAATTAAAAAAATTAATATTCGGGCCCTCCTATATTAAATTTCTGACTCCGTCACTAATTATAAACCCTCATAAACGATGAAATAATATTACATTTTATTTCATTTCATTTTATTAATAAACTCTCAACTAAACATAACATAGTCATTTCCTTCTTACGTTTGGCCTAAACAAATATATAATGCTTATCTCTTAGTAATTTAGCTTAAATATTTTTTAATGACTTGTCTAATTTATTTATTCACTTGCCTTCTTTTGTATGTGTGTGTTTTTATCGTATTATTTAGTTTATTACTTATTTTATATTTTATTTATTAAGGATTTATTTATATTATTATATTTATTATTTATTTTTTTACTTACATTGGTCATTTAAAAATAGCCTATCTACTAGTTAAAAATAAGACTGGATCAAAAAAATTTAAATATTGCATATTAACGGGATTCTCACTAAATTATTATTGTTGTTGATGTATAATTTTTATAAGAGATCCATAGAAAAAAGGATAATAGTTTAAGGTACAAGATTTTTAAAACATGACGGTGAAAGTTGACTAATGTTCTGATTAATGTAGTGATGACTCATTTAGGTCACTTATTGCTCCTTATGCCTAACCACTAACCACTTTTATTGGCTCTCATTGAACCTCTTTCCTTTTCGAAGACTCTTCTTTATCATAATTTCGTAATTATCTTCCATATCGTAATCTCTTTTGTTTATTTACGACTGAAAGAGACACATTAGTGTGAAGTGTTGACCAAAGCCAAGGTAGGTGATGTAATGTTGCTTTATTACAGTCTTCGTCTTTAAAAGCTTGGTTTCAAGTCTGCATCGCACTTTCTTTATATTATTTTACCAAATAAAATTTTAAATAAATTATGTTAAAAAATTAATAATTCAATAATCAAAGGATGACTCAGGAAATATCAGATCTCGTAGTTTGGAACAGATCATTCATTATATAACATCCTTTTTTGGGTTCAAATCTATAATTTTTTGTAATTAATAAGATATTTACTTCATCCGTCGGGAATAAATAAAGAATAAAATTATTATTCTTAAAAATAGAATAGAATATGTATTTCTTAGTTTAATTTATTCATAATAATTTCTAATGATAACGTATGTTAGTATTTAATTTGAAAACATAAATTTGAGATGATAAATAAATAATTAACAAAAATAAAATATTATTATAATTTCTACTATTATTATTATTATTCTTAATAATAATAATAATATTATTATTATATAACAATAATATTATTAATTTCTTCAGAAGAAGAAAATTAATAATAATAACAACAACAATAATAAGAATACTAATATTAATAATAATGATAAGAAGAAGAAACAGAAGAAATAATAAATAAAAATAAATAATAACAACAACAACAACAACATTAATAATAATAATAATGAGAAATATTCTCTTTACCTATTGCGCGCTTTACGAAGTAGGTAAAGACAGGGGAAGGTATTTTTAGATATTCTTGAAAGTATAGAAATAACGAAACCTGAGATTAGTTATTCTGTATGTTATTTTTTAACTAAACAAAAGAATAATTATTCATTAGGAATACATCAGTAATAGAATAACTATTCCACTCAACCAAACATATCATTGAATGTTTGGAAAAAAATTATTCTACCAAGTAAGCTATTTTAAAAGGTCATTTCTTGATATTAATAATGTTATATAAAAAAGAAAACAACCTCTTTATAATATACAAAGGAAATATTTATATAATTGATGAGTCTCTCCGGAGTGTAATGCGAGGAGCCTGGTATATTGAGACAGTCTTTATACATTTGTGTATGATAAATTTGATTTTTTATGAGTCAAAATTAATAAATCAATTTTAAATATAAGAGATTAATTGAAAATTCAGTGTTAATAATTTGAATGAGTTAAACTCATTTAATAAAACAATATTATTTTAATTTTTAAATTAAAAAATATGGCTTTAAGAAATTAAAAAAAAAACACATTCTTTCAACTTTACCATCATTCCGGAAACTTCTTTTAGTGACTCAACTCAGCTGTCAGCTGTCCAATAACTTTGTGACAGTTAAGAGTTTTAGTTACTAAAAAGCCAAATTAAAAATAAATAATTACAGCTTTTTTCATTAATTAAACATCGAAATTTGAATTCCATCCCCGTTTATATAAAAATGATTAAAGTTTGAACTGTCCTTATTTATGCAGCCGTTTAAAATTTGAAGTCAGAGCTTTATCTCTCGTAAGGGACTTACCTGACTCAAGCAAAGATTAGTCTGAAAGTAGATGACTTAAAGGTGTCTTCTCATTATTGGGACCCTCATAGAATACCTCGTAGGCAACCAAAAAAATAATTAAAAAATGATTAAATTTCTTTTTTTCACGTTAAAAATGGCAAATACTCTACTAGAGTTTTAAAAATTATTAATTAGCGAATAAATATTATTAAAGAAAAAATAAGATATAAATATACCATAAGTAATTATTTAAAGGGTCATTTAATTTTTTATTTTTATTATAATTTTTTGTTTTTATTCAAATAAATAGACTTTTAAAAAACTTAAAACAACAATCTAGTAAATTTGCAAGGTCTTGAGAGGTCTAGTAGTTCGTAGTCTTACCTCTAAGTCCATGTTTGGATGGACTTTTGGGAAGCCAATAAATACTTTTCTCCACCACAAAAGCCTTTGATATGAAAATAGGTGTTTGATTGTAAAATAAAAAGCACTTATTTAATAGATATGGCTTTGTTGGCAACCAAATTATAACTTTTTAAAAAGCTCAAAATTGGAGCTTCTAAAAAAAACCTCTCAAATGACTTTTTCGAGCAGATTTTTCAGATCAATTAATGAGCTTATTTTTTAGTTTATTTTGTCCTTATGTTTTACACATAATTTTTATAATATCTACAAACTCGTCTTTATGTTTTATGTGTTTTAATATTTATTTTTGACATTTGTTTTACTTATCACTACAAGAAAAATCATAATTTTCGACGGAATATACTGTCGAAAAAAACGGGATTTCTGTCGGTAATTAGAAATTCCGACAGAATGTGGCGAGAAAAATAACCATCGTTAACAAGGCTGTCGCTATAACTTCCCGACGGAATAATTTCCGTCGCCATATTATCAATGGAACACTGACGGAATATAGTCCGTTGTTATTGTTACCAACGGAAAGTTATTAAAGTTTCTGTCGTTTGGCAGCAAAAATTGACGACGGATATTGACCATCAATATTAGTCACCGACGGATCAACCGTCGGTACTTGTCAATCCATGATTAACGTAAAAGGTGAAAGGTACCGACGAAAATACAGACCGTCGGTCATGTTGACGTCGGCAAATGGAAATTACTTGTTGTTACTGACGGTATAATGTATTCCGTCGGTAAATCCAATCATTTACCGACAGTTTACTATAAACCGTCGGTGATATGTATGTTTGGCTAAAAGCATATATTCAATAGTTCACTTACCTGTGCATATTAACTTAATTTGTATATTTGTATATATTTGTGTAATCAGAAAATTAGATGGCAAATATAGAGTGAAAAGAATGTATATTATTTCAAATTGGTAATGAACAAATTAAAGTGTACATCAATTCTTATGTTTGCACCGGAAACATAATCAGTTCGACTATCTAAGGTTGTGGTGATCGCGGGTGGTCTTCTGTAGAACTTCCCTTCTGTTGTTCCAACGACTGTCTTAGCCAAGCCATCTGCTCCATCTCTTCCCTCATCTTTGCCATAAGCTCCATCTGCTCTCTCATTCGTTGATCTTGCTCTCTCATCCGTGCATCTTGCTCTCTCATTCGTTTTTCCTCCCGCGCTGTCCGGTCCTCTTCCAAATGAGTTATCTTATCCATTAATGTTGCCACTGTGGCCTGAAGCTCAATGACTTAGTTGTTGTGGGCTGGCCTAGTGGACGTTGTTGTACTGGCCACGGAAGATTGGGAATAACATG
>JANVCL010000006.1:190297-202465 GCA_026546855.1 Erythroxylum incrassatum | reverse complement strand
TTAGATATATTTTCATTTATGTTTTATATGGTTTAAAATTATATAATAATTAATATATTGTATTTTGCATATTGTTTAATATACTTTAAATAATATTTACATGTATAAATAATTTTTATTACAAAATAAAATTTAGTTAAAACTAAAAATGTTTTTATTTTTATGTTGCGAAGTAGTCTATTATATGAAGCTCTTTTTTAAATGACAGTTAAACAGTCAACTGACTTCTTAGAAAAGTTATTCTTATAAAAGATCTACAGAAAAAACTCTACTGATAAAAGCTCTGCAGGTATAACCCCAACTAAACATAAACTAACATTTATTAATGATTCGAGGAAAAATAATTCATAAAGCATACATTTATTAGTGATTCATATAACATTTAGTTTTTTTAAAAATTCAATTGCTAGTGATTCAAGGAAAAATAAAAGAAATACTTATAACAAATCATGTTAATAATAAATAGAAAAACTTAAGAAACAAGGAATCACAATTATTAGAAAAATGAGGAAACGTCAGATTGCAACAACTTATAATAAAATAATGTTTATAAGAATTGTATAATATCACTGATAGATGAATTATAATTATCAAATAAACTACAAATTTAATATAACTAATTAATATGTTAAACCTTATAATTATAAATTATAAAATGGATGATTAAAAATTGGGTTCCTTTAGAGTGTAGTGTACCCACTACCCAACATTCCAAATTAAGAAAAGTTCCACGTGTGCATGAGGTGTCTTTCATTCGCCTGTGAGTGTAAGGTCCACACGGCTTGTCCTTAAGTTGCGCTCGCCCGTACATTACCTCTCGCCCACTTAAAGTCTGAAACAAACCAAACCGACGCGTTTTTAAACTATAAAATTTTTAAAAAATAGTTTCATTTTTTAAATA
This sequence comes from Erythroxylum incrassatum, assembly GCA_026546855.1. Lineage (NCBI taxonomy): Eukaryota > Viridiplantae > Streptophyta > Magnoliopsida > Malpighiales > Erythroxylaceae > Erythroxylum > Erythroxylum incrassatum. The sequence continues at coordinate 201,564 of JANVCL010000006.1, read as the reverse complement.
TTTAAAATTTTTGGAATTAAAAAGAATTTTAATTTAAACTAATAATAAAATATGGAGAGTGTAAATATAAATTAATAAAATATCAATAATTTTTTAAATTTCAAATAAAATAATAAAACATACGTTATAGGAATATTATAAATAAATTTGTAAACTAATATAAATTAAATTTAAATTAATAATTTAAGATAATTATAATAAATTATTTAATTGAATGTTATTTTATAGCTTTGGTCCTTTTGCGTAATTTATATGTATTTAGAGGACTAAATAGCAATTAAAAAGAAATACAAACGCAAACACGCTTGCTATTAATACCGTCACCAACGACGCTCGTCTTCCTCCATCCCCTCCCGGCTCTCACACCAATATTCTCGATGGACAGTCGCCGCCGGCTACCCAAACCGCCGCGTCCCTCCGTCGCCGACACTCATCGTAAACAAGCTGATGCTCGTGGTGGCGGTGGTGGTGCTGATGATCCCAAGGCCTCCGATGCTCTCCCTCTCCCGCTATACCTGACTAACGCCGTGTTCTTCACTCTCTTCTTCTCCGTGGCTTATTATCTCCTCCACAGGTGGCGGGACAAGATCCGCAACTCCACTCCCCTACACGTCGTCACTCTCTCGGAAATCGCCGCCATTGTGTCGCTCATCGCTTCGTTTATCTACCTCCTTGGATTCTTCGGGATCGATTTTGTTCAGTCGTTTATTTCACGCGCCTCCAACGACGCTTGGGACCTTGACGTAGACGATGCTGATCCTAACTACCTTATGAAAGAAGATCACCGCCTCATGACGTGCCCGCTCCCGAAGATTCCGGTCATTTCTCCTCTGGCGTCCGAGGAGGACGAGGAGATCGTCAAATCGGTGGTGTCCGGTGCGATTCCGTCGTATTCTCTGGAGTCAAAACTTGGGGATTGCAAACGCGCGGCTTTCATAAGGCGCGAGGCTCTCCAGAGGATGACCGGGAGGTCGCTCGAGGGTTTGCCTCTCGAAGGATTTGACTACGAGTCCATTTTAGGGCAGTGCTGTGAAATGCCGGTGGGGTACGTCCAGATTCCGGTGGGGATCGCGGGCCCTTTGTTGCTCGACGGGTTTGAGTACTCGGTTCCAATGGCCACTACGGAGGGTTGTTTGATTGCTAGCACCAACAGAGGGTGCAAAGCAATCTACGCGTCGGGTGGTGCAACGAGCATGCTGTTGAGGGACGGCATGACCAGAGCTCCTGTTGTCAGATTTTCAACGGCTAAAAGAGCCGCTGAATTGAAGTTCTTCTTGGAGAATCCTGACAATTTCGATACCTTGGCCGTCGTTTTTAACAGGTATACTTTAATTTTCTGTTTGGATTTTGTTGTACCTCTGGTCTTTTTCTTTTTGGGGCAACTTTCTTTTATATATTTTCACTCTGATGTTGATGGATACTATCGAGACATCTATCTCCTCCACGTCTCTAAAGTCTAACCCATAACGAGGAGTTTGATTAGACATTTTCAACTTTCTATCATCTTTGCTGAAATTAGGATTATACTTTGAAAAATAGAACAAACTCAACTTTGCCACCGTCAAATATGGCTGAATTAAATCTACGAGCTAACTTGGTTTCTGGGTCAATGGTTGGACTTACAGGTCGAGTAGGTTTGCGAGACTTCAAAGTATTCAATGCTCTCTTGCTGGGAAAAATCTTTACGTGAGATTTAGCTGCACCACAGGTGATGCGATGGGGATGAACATGGTTTCCAAAGGTGTTCAAAACGTTCTCGACTTCCTTCAGGCTGATTTCCCTGACATGGATGTCATCGGCATATCTGGTAAACTAAGCCTCCTTTCTTGCGGTGGTCCTTACAGTTCGATTTGACTGATAGAACAAGAAAAAAGATTGGATCTTTATTTGTCTCTGATTTTTCAACTTCTAAAACATTTCTATCCATTATGTGTCTTTTTCAATCACTTTGAGGACTTCTTTGGGCCTTGAATTCGAATCAGTCTATATATTAATACATATGTATCACCAAATGCCCATTTTTTTTCTTGTGCATGTAGTAGTATATATTAACTCATCATGTCGTCCTATTTCATGAGCTAGATACATCTATCTTCTATAGGTCCGTTAGTCGTAGTTCTTTAGTCGTTTAAACTTATTTTATTATTACTGAACGAACACAAGTTGCTGCTACTGTATCCTTTTGCGTATTCGTTTCATCTTTATCACAAAAACAAGATAATAGTACAAGTGACAACATAACGTATACCTTCCCTTTTCCTGCCTATGTGGATCTATTTTTCCAAGAATTGTGGTGTTTACTCTTTTTTCTGTCCCATGTTTAGGTAATTTCTGTTCGGACAAGAAACCTGCAGCTGTAAATTGGATTGAAGGACGTGGAAAATCGGTTGTTTGCGAGGCAATTATCAAGGAAGAGGTGGTGAAGGTGGTCTTAAAAACTAGCGTTGCTTCTCTTGTAGAGCTCAACATGCTCAAGAATCTTACTGGTTCTGCTGTTGCTGGTGCTCTTGGTGGATTTAACGCTCACGCCAGCAACATCGTCTCTGCAGTTTTCATAGCCACCGGCCAGGATCCAGCTCAGAACGTTGAGAGTTCTCACTGCATCACAATGATGGAAGCTGTAAATGGTGGGAAGGATCTTCACATCTCTGTGACCATGCCTTGCATCGAGGTAATTAATTAGATTCTTTCCAGTTATTTATATATATATTTTTTAATTTGACATAATTCTTTGTAGTAATAATAGTTAACGGTGGTTTTGGCTTTGCGTTTCAGGTCGGCACAGTCGGAGGAGGCACACAACTTGCATCTCAGTCAGCTTGCTTGAATTTGCTTGGTGTCAAGGGTGCAAATAAGGAGTCACCGGGTTCAAATTCGAGGTTGTTGGCAACCGTAGTGGCTGGTTCGGTTCTGGCCGGGGAGCTGTCCCTAATGTCAGCAATATCAGCTGGGCAGCTTGTGAAGAGTCACATGCAATACAACAGATCCAGCAGAGACTTGTCGGCTGTTGCATCTTCATAAGAGTGTGGGAGTTGTGAGGAGGAGGGAAAGAGATAAACAGACAAGAGACAGAACAAGTGTGGGGGGGAGAGAACCAGATACGAGAATCAAATTGAAACATAGAAAAAAATAAAAAAAAAGCACGTGGTGGGATGATCGGAGAGAATTGGATTGATGGATGTGGAGTAGCTGTAAAGTTGAGTTGGTGCTGAAAAAAGGCATATAGGGAAGGGAAGTGTTTAAGTGTCTTATGACTGCTTTTTTTTTATTTATTTATTTATGTCTCCTCTGTTGTATCTGTCCGGATATGCTCTGCTCCTCAAATCCTTGATTTGGGGCCCTGGAAGATGGATGTTGTGTCGTAGTTGTGAATGTTGTCTTCTAATTCTTTGTTGTTAGTTTGCAAATGGTAATGTTATTTGTTCCTTTCTTCAGTTCGTGAATTAGTACGAAACCATATCTAATTTGCATAATAATGCCAATGTAATCCAGTCCAAGGCTTTACAAGGAGTTGTGGGGACTGTCGGCAGTGCAGAGTTCGTTTCCTAGAGCTGTTCTGGTTCACACACTTTCGTTGAAAAGGTGAGAGAGTCTGAGACACTTGCACATGGACACTCTGGCAGACTGGCATGGCAAAAACAAGTAAAGAAGAAGACAAATACAAATTCCCATGTGACTCACTACCCAATTTTCTTTTTTTAAAAATGATAAATTTGCAAATTCTTTTGGTGAATTTATTATTTAATTTTAAATTATGGATTCATTAAATGATTTATTTAAAATGAACGATTATTTGAATATGAGAGAATTGCATATTTTGGAATAAAATTTAAATCGAATATGTTATTTAATTTTGAACTATTTATCTGATAAATTAATTATTTGAAATATGTAATTTGTGAACAATTATATGAACACGAGGGCTTTTTTAGCACATCAAATCATCTGTTCCAGTTATCTCGTTAGCTGTTCCAACTCAGCTTTTTTAAATTTTATCCATATATTTATGTGGAGTTCATACAAATGTGTGGATGAGATTGAATGAAATATGATAGGAATATCACAACCGGCACAAGAGATCTGATTCCTTTTTTTAGTGCATACTTGTGCTTTTTTGTAATTTTTAAGTAAATTAATCTTAATCTTTTATTTTTTATTAAAATTTTTATTTTCTTAAATTTTTGTTAAAAAGTGATTGTAAAATATAAGCAATGCGAACATTACACATGAACTAGTCAAATACCGTTAACATGATAATCTAATTTAATTAGGATTGACAATAAATCAGCTCATGGGCTGGTTCTGCTTAGTTTTTTAAATAAATTTTTTAAAATCAAAAGTGTGAAACATCTTTTTTTAATTGAGTCTGAACTTTGGTTGCCTAAGCCCAAGTTAGCCTGAGGTCTAACTTTTTTTAAGCAAACGTTTTGTTTAGAAAAGTTGGGCCTCAGATCGGTCTAGACCTAATTTGACCCATGAGTCGGTCCATTAAAAATACTTGAATTTAGGCCAATAGGTCATCCCATTGCTATCTCTAAATTTAATTGTTAAATTTGATTCGAATTAATTAAATTTAAATTAAATTAATAATTTAGAATAATTGTAATAAATTGTTAATTTAGATAAGATTTAAAAGTTTATTTTGATTAAAAAAATCTAATTGATAATATCTAATTGCCATTAATATTTAATTGATTTATGAGTGATATTCATATTATTTGTATTTTATTATCATTATTATAAAAATTTTAAAACGAAATTTCCAATAAAAATAAAAATTACCATATATTTTTGTGAAAAATCTAAATAATTAAAATTTTAATTAAATTATTCGAAATATAAAAAAGTTGTATGCCTTTTATTAAAAAGAGGAAGAGTTAATGGGCTCTACCAAGATAAGGCCCAAGTATTGAGTTGGATTGTTTTGTTTTGGGCCTCCATGAAAAGTAATGGGTTTGATTCAAGACCAACCCGTGATTCAGTCTCTCGTCTCCTCTTTCAGATTGGATCTTTTTATTTTACCGGGTAGCTTCTTGGCAGTTAATGTTTTAGCGGGATTTGGAGTCTGTCTCTCTAGATTCTGGTTGGAGTTGTCGGGATTTGGTTAGTTCAAACAATGTCTAGCAGTTGGAGAAGAAGCTTTGGAAATGTCAGGTCGTTTATTGGGAATTCCATGGGAGGTCTGAGAGGAGGGAGCAATCTCGCCTCTTGGGTAGTCGCCGGAACCCTAGCTTACTTTCTCTGGATCAAACCATCGCAGGACCTTAGGCGAGAGCAAGAGGTAGTTGAATTTATTTTGTTTAACATCTCTATTGTGGAGAGAGCTAACGGTAGGTATGTTTAAATTGATTGCTGCAGGAAAGGGCAGCTCTTGCAGCTTCTGATCCTTATCGCTATATTGAGAAACGGAAACCAATTCCTGATCCTCAGGTGAGCATGTGTACATACACACACACACACGTGTTCTGTTTTAAATCTTAAAGGCGGTTCTGTTGATTTCGTTATCGGGTTATATGATTTGAATTGTTTTCAGGAAACTGGATTGATTTACGGTACCAAGAACAAAACTAAGGAACCTGAGAAATAAGTTTGTGTACCATTCCTATACTTGTAAGTTTGATAGATAGGTTGTCTTCTTAGCGGCATCTCTTAGTATTATAACATCAGGTGTGCTTTTATGAGTTACAAATAAGACAATACAGCATTCTACTTCAATTAAGTGCATCCCCTTTTTCCTTCTTGATTCGGATTGGTGGAGGTAGTCTAGTTTTACAGGAATTTACTGTTGTAATCTAAAGCTAATAAGGAACACAACACAATTTTAGAGTGTTTTGGAGCTTGAGGAGATATTGTTTTCCATACTGGTTGGAGAAGGCAGTTGGCAGAAGCCACATGTTTACATTCATGGGCACAGATACTGGCTTGGCGTTCTGGCTTATTCTATTGTAATGATAAGGGTCGTCTTTATGATTCTAGGAATCAATATCCAGGCGGTTGAACTTCAGTGTTTGCAGCATTTCTTCTGATTATTCTTTTTATACTCTGTAATAAAGCTATATTAGTTAAAAGTTATATTAATGTTTAATTGTTACAAGGATGCAGTGGTAAGCCTCAAGTTTCGTATGGTTTTTTTGGGGTACTAAGCTGAATTAGTATGTCTGGGAAGATGCAGAGACATACAATTTCATAACGGAGTAATTGGTTCTACAGTTCTCACTGTATGGATGCAGCGTCCTTGAGCAACTATGTTTGAATAAGACACCATATTGTGATACTTCTGAATTCAGACTTCATATGATTGTTTGAAGATCAAAAATGGTATATGATGAAAAGTAAACTAAATGCCACTATATAGTTCCAAGTTCTCAGGTGTTTTGTACTTGATGTGTATATTCGTTTTGAGGATTATGTAAGCTTTAAGGCTTCTGAATGAGGAGTGAGATGATTGATTGTATTTCGTATATGAAGTTGTAGAATGGCATCCAGAGTAAATCTTCTTCTGAGGATATCTCTCTTTTGAATGTCGTCCTTGAATGTGGTGTTTCCGGAGACCCATCCTGACTGAGAAGAAGTTAATTTCTGTATCTATTGGATCAACTGTCCATGAATTGTTTTGGATGCTGTGTCACATGTTTGGAAACCGGGTTGAGATTTGATCCTGACTATAGCGGATTAATCACGATTTTTTTTGTAATTTTTTATTTCTCAAAAATTAAGATCTATTTAATTTTATAAAACGATTAATACAAATCATAATAAAGCAGAAATTTAATTCGTACGTTATTTCGAAACTTGACCTTTGTCTTGTCTTTTTTTTTTAAATTGTTCCTGGAATTGATCCGTCTCAATCACTGTAGTCGCACAAGTGTTCGACCTTTAACAGTATTTATAGGACATGTTGGGAGAATTTTGTAACTTTTACAGAGAGGGTTAAGTAAGAAGTGCTAACTTTATAGAGCTTAACCCTATTTATAATAAGTATTAGACATTTTAGTAATTTAATTTTAATTAAACTTTAGTCAGAATTACAAATAATTCTTATTAAATATCAATTATACCCATATAAGATTTAACATCTCATATTAATCTTTATTTATTATTCCATATTTAATCATAAAATTTCTCAAACTTTACAATAACTTTGCTCTTTTCAACCTATTTTATGCGTGAGACCCATTAGGTTCTTAAATATGTTAGTAATGATTATAAAATTTAATTTTAATTCATAATTAAAATTAGAGAAATTAAAAATATTATATTTTATCTTTAATTCTCCAATTAAGAAATTTATAACCATAGATCAAGGTTGGCGTCTAGAAATGTATTATGGCCACCTAAATATTTAGGAATGTCAAAGTGGTTTTGACTAACCTTTCTGTACATAATTTTTTCGTATAATTTAATCATTTCATCATACAATGTTTTAATTAGACAGCTCATGAAATTAATGTCTATTCTATGTTGAGTTTAACCATATTAGTTCTCCTTCATTAGTTATTAATTTAATTAATAACATTTGTAAACTATTTACAATATCATTTCATCTTGGTCAAGGATTTCTTAAATCAATATTAATCGAAAATAACGAAACATTCTCCCTAATTACTTTAGGATGATGAACCATATCTTAGTCATTCAAGTATCTCCATATAATTCATATTACAACTAATGATTACCGATTAAACAATCTATGATTAAATAGATTATAAGTAGTATCAAAACATGACAATCTTTATATAAGATAATTTTGATGACTTCAAGTCAAATGATCACTTGTACAATCATCAGAATGAGAATTCCATATACATAAAGGTAATATTCAAAATAGATTTCTCATATCGGATTTGTTCAATGAACTTATTGTCTAGCAAACACTACATGTTTGTTTAAGTATCTCTATACTTTAACCTATGAGACCGATTACTTTTTTCATAAGGAAAAAAAAACGTGCAATAATCTTTTTACGTTCTGTTAATGTTCAATCTTAATAGATCAATGGCTAAGAATATTTAATAATAATACATAAATATAATATGAATCTCGTAATTATAATCTCATTATAATTTCATTTGCACTGTACAATTATCCTATAGACTTTATCATATACATCTAAACATATGCAAGATATAAGAATGTCTTTATATAATTTTTTACTAAACTATAACCAGAGCTATTGACATAATTACTATCACATACGACCTGTAAATGGATAAAGTGCTATGCAAATAAATCGATCACAGTTTCTCATGGGATCCATCTACCATTCCGTGAACCCTGCTCTCGTGTCCTCTGTCATTCTATGTAATAGTATTCGATCTATTTCTAGTTTGGGAATGAGGAAGATTATTTTTCAGCGCATATTTGCAGTTTCATGTATTTATTTTTGTGCTGGGGTTGTGTATTCAACTCAGACAAGGGAGTAGTTTCTGGATATTTGATTGTTCAATTCAGAAGAAATCAAATGGAATCCTGATAGTTTACGTGAACACAATGAAATAGAACTTATCATTCTTGGATTACTCAACTGTACTCTAATGTTTGGTGAAGTCCTGATCTTTCTAACTTTCAAAGTCAGATTGCTTGTCCGACTCTGGAGGCATGATCTGTTTCAAAAATTGGCATTCGTGCTCTCAATTTTTTTTGTATCCATGCTATATTTTCTGGATGTTCAAATGATACATTGGAACTGATCGTTGGAGGCTGTTTGCATGACTTGGAACTGCAGCCTTGGGGAAATAGTGAAATCAAGGTAGTAGTTTTGTTGCCTGGATTGTTTGGAGAGTACGGTTTATATGATCATTTGGTTGGATGGAATGTGAAATTGAGAGGATCCCATACTAGGGGTTATATTGGCTCATCTTTGCTGCTGATTCTCTACAGATTGTTCGTCGTTTCAAAGGGGTAAATGTCCATTAGCTAATCAAGGTTGCTTGAATCCTGAGTGCAACCAGGCAGTTCTATGAATGATGTTGCTGTGCTTCTTATATGGAAATTTCCCTTCACATTCAGGATGGGCCAGCAGAGACATTAAAGTTAAAGCGAGTTGTTGAACGCTCAAGACATTAGTAAGAATAAAGTTGTTGTTCAATTATTTTAGGTGGGGTGGGCCGCATGTGATCGTGAGGGGAGCATTAGAGGACATGATCACATGTTAATCCAAATCTTATTGGTCTAATCTCTCCTACCCTTCCAGGTCAGAAAACATTAACATTTCATTTGTCTTGTAAATTCATATTCAGGATTGGAGAGGATGTTCTTTTTCTTATTAAATTCAAGGTAGATGGAGGGCTTGTGGGGTTGAAGAAAAGGTAATGATTCACATGATATCTATTTGATTAGTTTCTTTTTTTTTTAGAATTCACTATGCTAAGCAAAAGTAAAGCTGATGATTATGCACATCTTTAAATATTAGTAAGAATGTGGATGGTATTAGTATGCAAATATGAAAGCTGAAATGAAGGGATTGGTCTTAACGAGCCCAGATCATCTGTTTCTATTACTTTATGCCTATTCTGTTTTATAAAAATTCATCCATTCAATAAATGAGACTCATAGAAATCAGACGGCTGAGATAGCTTGAGAATAGGGGGAACAGATGATCTGTTCTCGGTCTTAGTACCAAGTAAAATCAAACAAAGAGGGCTCCACTCGAGGTACGTTCTGCTCTCTTTTTTCACTTTTTATACTGTACAATTAGCTGCTACTTGGTCTCCAATTGTTTGGTAAATTTTAGTTAGGGTTAATCATAACGAACTTTACCCTGTTTAATATTTTAAAAATTATTATTTAATTTTTATAATATTGTTTAGTTATTATACAAGTCTTTTTATCATTTTGTCCTAAATTCTAATTTTTACTTCTTTTCAAATAAAAAATAAATATAAAACTAATGAAGTATGATAGTTATGAAATAAGTGATATAACAACGACAACATCACTCAGTAAAAATCTCACTAAGACGCGAGGTCTGCAGAGGTCTAGTAATACACAACCTTATCTCTAATTAGTAAAGAGGTTGCTTCTAAATAACCCCTTCATGTGAAATTAATTAAATAATAAATAAGAAAGCAATAAAATTAAACAAATAATATTAATGGAAAATGCTAATTAAAAATGATAATAAAATTAAAAATTAAAAAAGTTATGGAATAAGTGATAAAATTTAAAATATAAAAATTGAAATATGAAAGTTAAATTATAGATAATCCTTTTAATTATCATTAGCATTTTGGTTGTTTCTTAGCTACTTTGAGTGGCTCCAGCATGAAATGAGAGGATAATAATATCATTTTGGTTCTTGCTTGTTTCTGATTTGATTTAATTTTAGATTTGTTTAAAGAAGATTTAGGTTAGCATTAGCATTTGGTTCTTTCTTATTGATTAGTTCCAACATTAAATGAAAGTATAATAATAGCAGTTTTGGAGATTAAGTTGGTGATGTCAACTATAGTAAGTTACCAACACATCACATCAATGTGCTTTTCTTGCCATTTATTTATTTCACTTCTAATCAATTGCAGCGACAGTAATGAGCCGGGTTCATACGCCGATCTTACTAATTTTTAAAAATTAAATATATAAAATAACATCTTTTTCTAATTAATTTTGCTTAGAAAAATTAGATCTCAGGTAGGCCTAAGCTTAAATAATTCACACCTGAGCTTGTTTAGAAAAATTAGGTTTTAGACTAGTATAAGCTTGATTTGGCCCAGAGATCGGCATATTAAAACACAAATTTAGACTCGTGGATTAATCTATAGACGAAGTTAGCACCATTGGGGCCCCTAAGATTTAAAAAAATTAAATATTTTATTATTATTTTTAATATATATATATACAAGGAGATAGTTATTTGGAGCTTAGTTATTTGAAGCTTAGTGATGTACTGGGCTTTCCAAAATTGTAAAACTTAAATACTTGAACCCTCCTATCTTAAATTCCTGACTCTGTCGTTGAATTAATCTATTGTCATCCCTAGAGATGACAGTGAACTTTCAACCCGATTAATATCTACACTATTCGATCCAATGGATTTAGATATGGATAGTAAATCGTAAAAATCGATAGATATAGATATGGATATAGGTTGAGTCATAAATGAATATAGATATAGGTAGAGTAAAACCCGAACCATGGATACCCATATCTTACTCGTTTTTTATTAACTCTATTTTTTCTTGAATATTTCTAGTTAAATATAATAAAATATTAAAATTTTATACGAAGAAACAACTTTAAAATCTCCACTTTACTCCTCAGTACTCACA
>JANVCL010000006.1:123441-187746 GCA_026546855.1 Erythroxylum incrassatum | reverse complement strand
TATTTAAAATAAGTGTCGTTTGTGACTTTTTATGCATATTTATAATTTTACTTCTAAAATTACCCTTTAATTTCTCTCACATCTTAATTATACAGATTACACAGACTATATTTTCAAGGCACTTTAAGATGTAATTAATAAGGATATATCGGATATTTCATTAACTTTCTTAATAAACGTGCATTCCTCTAAAACGACTCTTATTATGAATCGGATGGAGTATAATGCAACGTATACGTATATATAATATGATAATAATAAATATTATAAAAAGAGAATATTTTAATATATTAATTTTTCCTAAAAATAATATAATTGAACTAATTTTTTGTTAAAATAATTTAAATTATTATACTAATAACCAATAATTTTGCTTTTATAAATAAAATTAGCATTATTATAATTAGAGCTATTTGTGAGGTGTACGCGCTATGCATGAGAGTGGGTATTGTATCAACAAATCCTTTTGTCTTGGTAATTGCTTGGATTCTTCTTTTTACGCACGCCTTTCCACTATTTTGATATTTTCTCCTTAAAAGGAAAAACCACTAATTTATAAACATAATATTTGTTCTTTTAAATTTAATATTTTAAAATAATTTTAAACAAAAAATATTTTTGTAAATATTCAATCTTGTTTATCTTTGATCTTTATAGAATCACTTAAATCATGTATAGGTTGGAAACTTATAATACAATTTATTTAAGAGTTATTGATGAAATACTTCACGAGCTTAACAGTCACAGAGTAAATTTTTTTTCTCAATTACGGGTGTGAAGAAGGTCACGTTGTTAGGTAGTAAAATAATATTTTATTTTAAATTATGTAAAATTTAAAAATTAACATTAAATAAAAATTTAAAAGATTAAATATTTTAATATAAAATATTAGCATTTTAAAATTTTTATTTTTAAAAATGAAGATTATAGACCTTTTTTAAAAATGTTATTTCTTAATTAACAATGCTACCTTCAAAGTTTCTATTCCTTTCTTTCTTTCTTATTAGTTCTTGGTCTTCACTTTTCAGCTTCAGGTAAATTGCTTATATACTGTTTTTAGATCTTTATTGTCTCGAAGATCTGTGGTTTTGAAGCGATCTATGTCCGGACTTGATTCCTTCAGACTAACTAGTGCTTAACACTTGGGATAAAGCAAGCACCCATAGTTTTTTGAGTCTGTGGATTGCTTGTCGTCGTGTTTGCTGGAGTAGTTCTGCGGGTTGCTGTCAAGAAACTTTCATGGTGGATGGAAGGAAGTTAGGGTTTAAAGGAAGCAACTTGTTGAATTCTGTTACAGCTTTGATCTAATGGCTCTTCTGGGTTTTAGACTGTATATGTAGTAGGTTAGCTAGGTTAAACATTCAAGCTTGAATCTGTGTTTTGGTCCATCTTGAAAAGGTTTTCGCTTGAAGAAGAAGGAGGAGAAGAAGAAGGGTTTGTTTCTTTAGATCTTGAGGTTTACTGTAACTATAAAAAGTTAAGAAGAGAGAAGAGCTGGCAAATAAGTGGTGGGAGAAAGTTGTAGATGTGGCTATGTCAGCAGAAGGAGGAGGAGGTGGTCGTGGCGGGGGAGGAGGAGGAGGATATGATCATCACGACAGAGCAACAGCAAGAAGTGATAGTACAGGTGCAGCTTCTCGCTACGTTCATCACCTTCTTGGACCAGACCTGGAGCTCCAACAACAAAGACCTTCATCGATTCAGATTCAAAACGAACCTTCCTCTCAAACTAACGAAGACAACACCAACCGCCGTCCAAGAGGTCGTCCTCCAGGCTCCAAGAACAAGCCTAAACCACCGATCATAGTCACTCGTGACACCCCTAATGCCCTCCGATCTCACGTCCTCGAGGTAGCCTCCGGTGCCGACATAGTCGATTGTGTGTCAAGTTATGCCAGGAAGAGAGGAAGAGGTGTGTCGGTGCTTAACGGTAGCGGGACTGTTGGTAACGTTACGCTCAGACAACCTACAGGCAGTGTGGTCACTTTGCACGGAAGGTTTGAGATTCTTTCACTTTCCGGCACAGTTCTTCCTCCACCAGCACCGCCTGCTGCGGGAGGTCTTTCGATATTCTTGTCAGGTGGACAGGGACAGGTTGTTGGAGGGAACGTAGTGGGGCCTCTGATAGCTTCAGGACCAGTGATACTCATGGCTGCCTCGTTTTCGAATGCAATATTTGAGCGTTTGCCTTTGGATGAGGAGGAAGGTGGCGGCGGCGGAGGTGCTCAAACAGTTCAGCCCACGGCATCACAGTCTTCAGGTGTAACTGGCTGTGGCAGCGGTGGTGCTGGTGCTGGTGCCGGAGTTGGTTTCTTTAATCCATTTTCAGGTGATTTGTTTGGCGGATGGGGTGGTGGAAATTCTCACAGAACTCCATTTTAGGATTCATCTCCAAGTACAGTGAGATGGATCCGATCTATATATATATATATAGACGATCAGATCATATGTATATGTGTTTCATCTGAACGCAAACTAAACTATCGCTCAGATTATGAGAATCCATTTCATTTCTCTTCTCTGAAAGTTTCAGGTTCACGAGAGTTTCTTGAAGAAGAAGAAAAAGATGTCATCATCATCATTATCTTCTTCATTTTCTTTTCCAGGTTCACGAGAGTTTCTGTAACAAAAAGACTCCAACTTTCAGGAACTTTTGTTTCTATCTGAGTTTTCTGATCCAAAACACCGTTATAACAAGAGAGAGAGTAGAAAAAACTGAACTTAGTAACTAGTGAAAGAAAGTTGTCATCTTTCAGTTACAGAACACGAGTTGTTTGTTCCAATCCTATGAAATTCAGAAGAAACAAAGTAAGCAGATTTTGAGGTGTAACCTAAATTACTTGACCTTCAGACAAGCTTGTCAAAAGGAAGAAAAATTCTCAGTTCCCAAAGAAAGTAATATGGGAGTACCCAAAACCTGTAAGAAACTGGGCAATTAGACATGTTGGAACTATCAAGTTTTTGGAACTTGAGAGATCATGGAAAGAAAAGGACCTACTTTTTCTTTATAATCAGAAACCAAACCTCTTTGATCATCAGAATAAGTTTCCTCTTCCTATCGTGCATGGAATTGGAAGGACTATCTTCTTGTCTAGAGTCTAGACCAAGAACAAGTTCATTAAAAAGAGTATTAATTAACACTTTCTTCTCTGAGATCTTTCATTAATTAATCCAGTTTTATTAAACCTTTCATTTTCCAAGTTTAATATCTGGTCCAGTCCAATTCTTACAACATTTGTTTCAGGTTCTGTCATTAAGAATGGAAAACTCCATCCCGAAATCGAGAAACCAAGCTGCTAAAATAGTAGATTTTTAATGTGGAAGAAGAAACATCTGTTCATTGTTTTGATGTTTCAGAGACAACCCATTTGCATCCCAATCGAGTGTATTGGTTAGAGGAAGAAGAAAACACCAAGAGGTCAACGAGATTGGCACAAAGTCAGATGAGATTTACTTTTAAAAAAAAGTTTGATGAACAGAAGCTGTACAGTAACTATTACTAAAATACTGCACGGGATTAGTTTGGTATCTACAAGCCCTAGTTATTTTCACATAATGTTAGGAGGACCCAAAACTGTCTGTTGGCATTTTGCTGACATTCCAATTTCCACCTTTTTCAAGCATTTGGCTTCAAGTTTTCTTCCCTGGGAAACTGAAGGATCTGGCTGATAAAAAGAATATCATCCCGATAACTGCTCAAATGGTACACGTACATGGAGCCGACCATGCAGACTTACAATAGCTGACGTATGAAGCGGATCAATCCTAGAAGGTAAGACTACCACCTGCTTGCATGTGAAACAAAGAGATCAAGATTATTTTATTAAGGTCCAGAAACAATTTTGAAACAAAGGAAGGGACAACTGATAACATGATACGACTCTGATATCGAAGAAATTTTCAACGAACTTCCATAGCCTAGCCCGGGGGGGCACTATGTTGCAGGTTGTGCATATATAGCCCTTTGGAGATATCGAGATTTCTAAAGTCAGAACTGGATGTACCTTTCTAAAGGGTGTTATACCCCAAGGATTATCAAGCTGTTCCGGTTGACCTGTTATAACCAGACGTCCAGCAGGATCTGATTGAACTCGCACCTGAATCCACCAAAAGGTAGCATAAAAAGTAAAGATCTGTAGCTCAAAACATAAGCAGTCAAGACATGGCATCAGGAAACAAGCACGGAAATGATCAGCCTTAAGCAGATGCCATGCTGCACCAGAAAGCGACCAGTTGAAATTGGATTGAAGACCATGCAAATGGTCCAAAATACGAACAGACTCAAGGACAGTGCAGCACTAATATGCCTAAAAGAAATCACTCAAAAATTACCCGTGATAAGGTGTTCTTTGATAGGGTGTTTAAGAATTCAACCAACAACCATTTTCACGTCAAATTACAGTAAGTCCATATTTTCTCATAATCAAACTCAAAGGTAAAAGTTCGTTTCTAGTGTCTTTTTTCAATCTTTAAAATTGCTCTCCCTCCATTTGAGTGTTCATATTCATTCCGAATCGTATCCGTATAGAATACCCCACGAAGATATAGATCACCAGTAATAGGAACACTAAAACTATTTACAGTTTCCTTTTCAAATTCATAAATGGAAACAACAAAACACAAGTCAATCACTTCATTATAATTAAACACTAACGTAGCAAATTATGCTTTATCCTGCACGAGGTGAAAGAAAAAAACTAGATGATTTCAAGGGGATTTCTCACCTCCTCTCTCAAAAGCCCAGGGACCAAAGCATACACTTCATAGCAATCTTTCTGAGCATAAAGATAGCAAATTGTCACAACATAGAGCATTGACAAATAAATAAACACAGAATCAGAATATGTTGGGGAAAGAGGAATTACAAGAAAACAGACATCAGGCACTCACAGTTTCATGCACGTTTATCTTTACCCAGTTAGCAGGAGGTCCAATATCAACAATCTCCGCAACCAGTCTAGTCACAGAAGTTGTAAAATGACATTTAGGCTTGCAATGGTGCAGTTTATCATGAATTATATTTGTTCAAGTATGATAACAAGAATTAAACCACAGATAATAGAATCTATGTATCAGTTCTTATCGGTCTAAACAATATAAGATTTTCAGTTAATGGAAGCAATAATTTGTGGAGGGAGTTATAAGTGATCTTAACTCCTTATCTGCTTCATTAGATTCATGCTTGTCAGCAGGATCCATGTTACTTGCTCTCTGTTTGTGTATACCTGATTCACTCAACCAAAGGGAAAGAATAAGACTTGGAATCAATAAGGTTTCATCCAGAGAAATCTTTAAATGTATTCATAACGTTGCATACCAATGCTTTTCAGAGGTTTCTCACGTTTTGTTGCAGAATTTAAATTCTTGTCCTGAACAAAACGAAAATAGAAGGCACTGTTCTAAGCCACAACATTTGAAAAAAAAGGCACATTGGCTCTTTAAATTAGTGTTGAGAGTTTCAACCAACCTTAATAATAGGCTCACTTATTTCACCATACCCAACAAGACGCTGAGCATGCCAACCCTGCATAGCACGAGTTGCAGCAACTCTTCTTTCCCTGCCCGATCCAGGTGGTTGGTAGGCACTTGTCTGCACAAAGAACTAAGGTTGGAAGAGAGTAAAAAAGAAAGACACTAAATAGGGATTGTAGTTGTTCTAACATCAGACACAACAAACAGATGAAGCAGTTGAACACAAACATAATGTAATATAGTTAAAACCTCAAAATTTTACCATGTCACAGAATTTTATTTTTCCAAAAAGAAAACAGACCAAGCTGAGAACATAAAGAGACATACCTCTTTTTCAGCATTGGCCGAAGTTGACTGATGCATGGGTGAACCTGGGAGCTGAAGCTCACCAATTTGTCTTTTATGCTTCTCGTATTCCAAAAGAGCCTGAAGCAAGTAAAAGAAATCAAGAAGAGAATAAAAGATAACTGAAACATAAGTAGCAGCATTGGAAAACCAGAGAGTAATCAGCCTTTGCTAATAGATAGATAATGCTGACAAGTACATCTAGTGTACAAAGTTGCATAACTTTTTTATGGTATTCAACCATCAAAGATGGAATTAGCTAAACAGACGGCAAAAAAAGCCCAAAAACTATTATTTTGCTCTTTAAGTTTCTGAAAGGTTTGAATTTTTTTTTTTTTTTGGCTTGAACCACCAAAGAAGCCATAAAGAAGGTTTGCTAAAGGCTCTGATAGGTAACAAAGGACCACCGATATTGACCTTGGGTATAAAATGCAAATGGTTTTCACTTCCCACTTAGGGGAGAGAGTTGTGTAGCGCTTTTGGTAGTGCAAAACCTGGTGGAAATGTCATGTGCACAAAACTTCTCTCATCACGATTTAACATACGACTAATTACTGATAATCCAACTTTAATTCAGCATCATTGTAACTAAAGAAGCAATACCTTCTCATAGAAATTACGGAATGTCCAAGAAACAGTTGTACAGGTCCTGTGAGACAGATGGATAGACAAGTTTTAAAAAAATATATATAAGAAGTTGTAAGCACACAAAAGAAACCCTTACTTGGGAGGGTGGAAAGACTCCCCTACTTGCCTCCACAACTTGGACGTGGTGACCTATAAACATGGGAATTAAAAAGCATATGTGTCATATTTTAAAGTTAACAAGCACCTCATATTTCACGAATGTTACACCATCAAGCACAAGACAACATCAAAGGCGAATTGGAGAAAGCAAGTGATAAATAGCAGAGATAATACTAGACCAACATGATGCATAATAGTATGGATAAAGACAGAAATGCACACATACCACTTCATATCCACCCAATTTGATAACAGCTCTCCATAACCTAACTCCCATTTAGCAAAAATAAGAAGAAATTAGCGCCACAAATACAATCAAGCAGAGATTGAATACTCACCAAAATGAACTATCAAATCAAACGTACTTCAAGCAATTCAATGGCTCTCCATAAAACTTAGGGGGCTTGAATTCCAAAGCATTTTCCCTGCAGAAGGTTTCAAGCTCCTTCATGAATGCTGCTCGCTCCTCTGGAGTTCCAGACTCATTAACCTCCCCCATCTGCTGAGAAAATTGGTCCACTTACAAGACTCATCATAGAAGAATACATCTAAAATTCCTTAACATGTACCTCAACATCAGTCCATATGCTCTTGGATTTGGAAAAACTATCCTGCTTTGGTTTGTGACTAGAATACTTCTTGTGTGGAAGAGGAGTAACAATTCCAGGTTGAGGTTCAACAAGCATCCTATCTCTATCCTCAAATTTTGGTTGTGGCAGTTTACCATTAGTATTGGAATTCATGGAAGGTTTATCATAAGGCATATCATCAAGCTTCTGTTGGGGCACTTTACCTTCTGTACCATCATTACCATTGGAATGAGCAGAAGGGATAGGTTTATGATCTTCAGAGGGGGGTTGAACATCAGACATAGGAACATCAGTTGGCAATGTGAGGTCATTGCAATGTTGATTGTAAGGTGTAGCAACGGAGTCTTGTGGTTGAACATTAACTTGCACAGGTCTGATACTGGGGTCAATGTCACCATCCAAATCTAGGGACGATGGTGGCATATCAGTATCTGCCATCTTCATCAAAAAGAAAAGAAAACATTACAATACCATCCCATTTGGAAAAAGGTTATGAATAAGCACAAGAACTGTTATTTCTTAAATGTTTGTTCTTCTTTCATCTCTTCCAAAACAAATCGACGATGAATTTTTATTTGAAGAGAGAAAAAGGCTATAAATCCCATTCAAAATATTAAAATGTGGATTGAAAAATTGAAGAAAATGAAAGACTAATGTTGAAAAAATCATAAAGGAAGAAACTTGCCTGTTGGTTGTGGCGGTGGCGGTGGCGGTTGCGATTGTTAGGGAAGGCAGTGGAGGGAAAGGAAGAAAAAAGGTGGTTAGGGTTAGAGTTAAGAGAGAAAGAGAGTCTTTGAAAAAACTCCACCTCAAACCTCCTCTTCTTATCCAAACCCCATATTCATTACCATTACTTACATACATAGAAAGTAACGTTACACGCCATAGCAACCGCGAAATGCAAATGGAAATCCAACGCCTGGCTAGCTATGGCTTCAGTCAGTTGTTAGCTATAATAACAACTCGCGACTCGCGAGCGCGGCGGCGGCGGACCCACTGGGCCTTAGAACTCACTTTGCGTTTCTTAATTTCATAGAATTACCAAGCTGCCCTCTTTCTGGGCGGGCCCACATGTTCAGCTTCCATGGGCGTGGGATTTGCTTGCATGCTCTGTGATCTTGAGCTCTAATTGTAATGGCGATCCCAATTCGTTTAGAGGAAGAAGAAGAAAAAAGTTCACTCCACTTTCATTTTCACGTAGGCTAATGCTAAATTTACTAGCTTTACAAGATTGTGGTCCCAATTCTGCTCCAATGGAGGCATACGAGTTATGGATATGCACAAAAGTGTATAAGATCTTTTTCCATTTTGTGGGTAAGAAGAAGTCAACACGGAAAATAATATTCCTGAGGATCGGTGATATCTTTTCAAAATACGGCTGATTTGTCTGTTTCATCGAGTTTTATGCGAACCAATACAAAACAAAACAAAACAAAAAGAAACAATCTTTTCTCAAATTCTTTCAGAATCTTCGAATGTATATGTTCTATTTGCATTAATGTGCCATTGACTCGTTTGCGTTTGCGTTTGCGTTTGCGTTTATGTTTTTATTTTTTCATCATCAATCAGTGGAGAGGACATCCTGGAAAACTGAGTTGGGTTACAATCTTCTCATGAAACATGTCTGTGACCACATGAATCTGAAAACCTCCTCAGAAGTTATGGTTGCTTCAAGATTGTGCTTTTCGTTATAACTTCTCTTATTTTCCTTTTCAGTAAAGCTGTTTATGCTAAGTTCGTTTCTGAGTAACTGGCAGTTGACTTTTTGTTCTCCTTACGCTACGTATTGCATGTTTCTTATGATTTTACGTGCCTGAACAGTCGAGGAAAATCTGAAGTGGGATTGGTTGATCATCAAGAATATAGATATAGAGAGGAAGGGATTGAGTCATTTTGGATATCATATCTGCTAAAGGATATTCAAAGATGGGGCTTTTGGATCTCTTCATTGCTTCATCAATACCTGTCCTTAAAGTGTTGTTACTAACGGCACTTGGGTCTTATCTTGCTCTCGATAAGGTCAACATATTAGGGGAGGATGCGAGGAAGCATATAAATAATGTAAACTTTCATTTTTCTTTAAACTTTCTCCAGGATGAGTGGTTGGCTGCAATTGGTGGCTGTAGGGAATTGTTAGATTGATTACAGAGTTTGTGTTCGATTCCGTCTATGAACAGGTAGTGTTTTATGTGTTCAATCCGGCCCTGGTGGCCACCAAACTTGCAACAACAATCACATTAGACAGCTTGATGCATTTGTGAGTCAAATTCTGATAAATTTTGGTGTTTTCCAATTTTCGTTCAATGATCATCTATTACTTATCGATGAAGGCGATTGTGTTAATTGTGTTTACTCGTCTTGCATAGGTGGTTCATGCCATTCAATATCCTTATCACATTCATGATTGGTTCTTTACTAGGATGGTTTCTCATCCTGTGCACTAGGCCTCCTTCCCATCTGCGGGGTGTCGTAATTGCTTGTTGTGCTGCAGGTAAAAGCATAATAATGGACCTTCCTTACAACTTTATGTCACTCTTCTTCTTCTTCTTCTACTGCTGCTGCTGCTGCTGCTAAATATTGCTTCATTTCTTCTATTGAATCACAGTTTAACCATAGGCTTTATGTGTTTGTGTCACTTTATATTATCTTCTTCTTATGTACGTGTATTGTCAGGTAACTCATGACGAGATATTTTTGCAGGAAATCTGGGGAACATGTTTCTTATTATGATCCCAGCAGTATGCAAAGAGAAAGGAAGCCCATTTGGATCTCCTGATATCTGTCAATCATACGGATTGGGTTACATTTCACTTTCAATGGCGGTATGTTTGTATTTCACTAGATTACAATTCAAAAGCATGAAACTTTCATCATTAGCTACACCTCACTTCCATTCCTAAGATTCTCATTAATATGGTCGTTTCTCGAACCATAGAATGAACCTGGCAGATTATGCTTTATTCTTGAGCAAATTTGAAAGTGAATGATGTAACTCTGCAGATTGGAGCAATCTATTTATGGTCTTATGTGTACAATATTGTGAGGGCTTCATCTGCTAAGATTGCTGACGAATCCAGAAAGCTTCATGTAAATGTATCTTCAAGAGAAAGCTCATTATCTGAATTGGAGAATTGCACAGAGCCACTACTTTCTTCAAATGATTTTTCGCCTTCTCTAGAGCATGCGCATCAAAAAGCATTGCCCATTACGAGAACTGAAAGCAGATCTGAGGTATTGTGTCTTTGTTGGAATTTGGCCGTGGTCGGCATCCTATACCGAGTTTTTGAAATTATCACCTTTGCTAGTATTGTGAGAAACTATTTACATCACTCTTTGAAATACAAAAACCATTTCCGGAGCTGGCACAGATGACAATTTTGAACCGACTGAAGCAACGCATTACGACTCTGTTGGCAAATACTAATTGGAAGTCTTTGTTTGCACCTTCCACCATTGCAGTGGTATGATTCTGTGCTATTTGTCCTCTTACTTTGGTTATTCATTTAGCAAACATTTCTTCTTTAACCTTCATAAGACGACAACTTACACTGCTTCTGATTGAACTTTGCATTTACCGTTAATTGAAACCTTTCCAGGAGTGACTCATCCTTCCTGCAGCCTAAAACTCTTACTGTATTGCGATCTGCAAGTCTGCTTGTTTCCCCCTTCTTCCTTTTCAGTTTCTGCTGTGCATGAATTACAACTTGCTGAAGTGAAATTTACGTTCGGCACAGGTTGTTGGATTTGTAATCGGACTGGTACCGCAGATGCGAGAATTGATGATTGGAAATAATGCTCCTCTTCATGTCATTCATGACTCTGCTTCCTTGATTGGGTATTAAATCTATGTATAGCCTCATATCTGACTATTTATGCTTGCCATGAATCGTACAACTTGTCTACAAATTGCTTCTTTATCCTTGAAGTTTCATTTAACGAAAGATTTTAGGTTCAGTTTTGTCATTTTTGCTTTGGGTACAGAGATGGAGCCATCCCAACTCTGACCTTGATTCTAGGGGGCAACTTATTGAAAGGTACCAATTCATTTAAGACTCATTCTTCTAACCAGAGGAGTTCTGTTGTTGAATTGACAGTAAGAAATCGGATTGCATCTCAGGTTTACGAGGATCAGGCGTCAAAAATTCTTTAATTTTTGGGATTATAGTTGTTCGATATATAGCCTTACCTCTTACAGGCATATTCATTGTCAAAGGAGCGCTGACTTTAGGGTTCATACCCAATGATCCTTTGTATCAATTCATTCTTCTGCTCCAGTTTGCAGTTCCACCTGCAATGAACATAGGTATCTCATTTCCTTCAAAAACCTCGGTATAGTTCATTGTTTTTCCATAAATTTTACTCCATCACTTGTCCTTGTAACTCTTCATACTCTGGATTTGTACAAACCTTGTTTTACATAAACTCCATGTATTCATCAATTTTGCAGGTACCATAACTCAACTGTTTGGAGCAGGAGAGATGGAATGTTCAGTCATAATGCTATGGACTTATGCATTAGCTTCAATTTCACTTACTGTTTGGTCAACCTTCTTCTTGTGGTTAGTGACTTGAATATATCCAAATATGATGACTTGCTAGTGCATGAGATTAAACAATAATGACGTTTCAGCAATTAGAGAGATCATTGAAAATTTAGTACACTCAGGTACTTGGTGTCCAGTATCCACCATACTAAGACTAGCATCCAACTAGAGAAGAAGAGTGAATGCCTATCCAGAGGTCATTTTCATACCTTCATATAGCAAGTTAGTCTTTAGTGGAAGAACAAGAAGTGTACGTAGATGAGTGAAGGAATCTTCATTCATCAGCTGGGTTTTCAAAGTCAAGGCTTTGTGGCTCCATCTTCTCTACATTAGAATCAGTATGAAACTCCATTATAGTTAAGGAACCAGTATCCATGAGCTATACCCACAAGAAAATTTTCTTCTTTTTTGAGTAAAAAAGATCGAGAATAAGGATCTATGTCCAAAGTAATAGTAACTTCAATCCAAATTTGCGAAAAACCAATTGTAGAGCGGGTTTTGAGGTTGTTCTGTACACTGATCATGTCTCTCTATAATGTTGGATGTAATGCCGAAGCGAGTGGCTCTTGTTCCTAAAGTATATGAAACTCTGAAATGCCTACAACTTAATACACAATCTTCCTGTTATTTATCTTCACTTAGGAAGAAGATGACTCATACAAGAAAAAGGGGTGCCAAGAACTCAGGCTATTACCATCAAGCAGCTGAGTTGCACCTATAGTTCAGGTTATAAATGAAGGAAAATGAGACTCCATGTCAAAGAGTATGTATTTCTCAAGCCATACACCGTACAGAGGTAATTCAGAAAAGGAAAAGCCTAGGTTGTCATTTTAAATGCATGTCTGATGGTTGGATTGGGTTGAAGACATGGCAGACAGAACTTCAGTAACAGATGCCATGACACTCAAAGCAGCTTTCAGAACTTCCTGAGAACACCCTGGTTTAACTATAGCTCGTACCTGGAAATCACGGTAAGAAAACACTTAATCAATGGAAAAACTTATTGAGGAACTCATATAAGTTAAAACCTTGGCGGCAGCAGTCTGTCTGGTTGATTCATTATCTGTTGTTAAATTAGAATTTGGCTTCCAAGAGAAAAATGAAATTCAGAAGAACTTTTGAACCAAAAGTGTAGGCTCTCAGATTTATTTAGCCTCAACTCCCATTTCAGATCAGTTTGAAGGGAAAAATAATTATTGAAAGTCATAGGATTATCGTAGTACTACCTTTCTCTTTTTAAAGTTAGCTAACATGAAATCTTTTTGGTATAATAATCAACCTAAGAACAATGTGACATACGAACAGGGACGGAGCCAGACTCAATTTTAAGGGGGGCCGAGATTTTTAAAGGTAGGGATTTTTTTTTAAAGGAGGGGTCACTTATATTTGTAATTTTAAAAATTTTAATTATATAAGTAATTTTATTAAAAAAATATTTGAAAGGGGGGGCCATGTACATGGCTCCGTCCCTGCATACGAACCACCATGTTTGAGATTCAGGAAGCATTATGAAGTTGCTCTAGCATGTAAAGCAAATAACAGTGAAGAAAAAAATGGAATGTCAAGCAAAAAAAAAAAAAGAGAAGAAAACATAGGGGCCAGCACCTTTTCAAGGTATTCCTGCAGTTCCTTGATCCGTCCCATGTAATCCTGATCTTCAACACAAAGAGTTACAGGCTTAGCATCAGCACCAGGACCATCAAACTGAAGGGGCCCAGGATTTCTGTACAGATCATCCATCAAAAATTTTGCGGCATTTTGCGTTAGCAGCCTGCAAATAAAACCATTCAGGAAATTACTGCGCAGCTCTCTCTTTTTGAGGACATGGGAAAAGATTTATAGTTGTTTGATATCAGTATAGTTTAGCCAAAAAATTACTGTTGTAACATCTTTGGTGATACTATAGTTCAGCGACCTTATGTACATCATGTGGATCAGATATGATTTTAGGTACAGATATATTTCTACTTTCAGTTGAGTTTAAGAGAAGGAGGGGGTCATACTCATATGTTTTGCCTCTCAAATCCACAGTAGCTGGATGAATTGCTGGTTTTCCAATAGAAGAAGCACCTGGACTTTGAGCCCATCGCTTCACAGTCATCATTGCCTAGTATTTACACAAAGTCAACAATCTATCACAGTATAAATATGATGTAGCAAAAGGAAAAGACCTTAAAGAGAAGTACTAATCAAGAAGAGACAAAGGGCCTTCAAGAATGTAGGATGTAGAAAACAAAATGAAAACCTAACTGTAAGTGGAGCAGCACCACAGCGCCAATTATTCACAGGGTTCCTCAAGTTTGTTACAGTGGCCATATATCCATTCAAGCCTGCTGCTAAAATATGGTAACAAATATGCCCAAGGACCTGCAGATAGGTAGTTCCACAATAAGCAAATGACGTTTGAAAAGATTACAGCTAGCTCATTTCTCTAACGTACGAAAGCATAGTCACAGTCGAACTTTGATGGTAATGATCCCCTGGCCTGATAACCAAAAAAGTGGCAAATTGCATTGAATTTCTTTCCCTTGTATGAACCTTCTTTCGGGGGGGGGGGGGGGGGGGGGGGGGGGGGGGGGGAGAGGAAAAAGAACAAAAGAGCAATTAGCTCAGGATTCAATGGAAATTTCTACAAAAGCAAAACAATCCAAATAGTTGAAAAAACAGCTAATTAAGATCACATCAGAGTAGATCCTAAAACATTATCAAAATAATGCAATGTGATAAACGAAAAAGATTGAATTTCTGTCTCCATCTTTGGATCATATACAACATAGTATATAAGGGACTTAGCTGAGTGATTTAGGTCTTTATGCCATGCAGATGTGACAAGATAAGAATGATGAGAATTATCCATCTTACCATGCGTTTGTTCATTTCTTTCTCCACAAGATGTGCTAGCAATTTCTCGGTCTCAATCTGGGGAACAAGGGCAGAAAATTAAATCAAGATCCATTATATTTAACATTTCCTTCTCGTAGAAATCTCACACTCCATACCTGAGATAACTGGGCCGAGTCATCGGATTCAGGGTAAAGAAGAAGCTGTACAGAAAAAATTGGAAGTCAGGCAAACTGAAACTATCAACCTAAAATGACATATCTTTTGATGTTAATCTGTAATGGAAAATCAAACCTGTTTCTTGATAAAGGGTGGCAAAAATTCGAATAAAGCTGATGCCCATGGTGAAAGCTGCAACGAGATTTTATCCTGGCTAACTCCTTGCTTGAGCAAAGCATGTATTTCCTAAGAGTTTCAAAATCGTCAATTATTATCATTTTCAGCAGACTTAAGGCATTGAAAATCAGTGACTATTAGGTTACATGCCCAAAAGCATTTCCTAAGAGTTTCAAAATTGTCAATTATTATCATTTTCAGAAGACTTAAGGCATTGAAAATCAGTGACTATTAGGTTACATGCCCAGGTATGGGAGAGAATGACAGCGATTTACCTTCAAAAGAGCATACACCTCCGGAATGCTTTCTATCAGGCCCTCTGGCAATAGAATAACTCCATGGTTTTTATCTGGCAAAACTGATCTTTGTTAGATAACAGCAATAGATCAAGACAAGTAAAAGTTAGTAAACTGCAATAGTTAAACATCTGAAATGATTAAGTATCCAAACAAATAAGTACTGGTCAAGGATCCATAAGCTTCTAGCCAAGGAGCAGTTGTAGGCAGGGTAAACTGGCATTTACTTGCATTCTAACCATCAAATTCTGGTTGAATGGGTTATTTATTAACCAGTAAACCTTCAGAGAAGTTCTGTTCTTTGTTTTTCAGGATTGATAGTAGGTGGTTCCTCAACATACGACTAAGCACAAAAGTAATATTTTACTGAAGTAGATTATCACAAAAGTGACAGGACACAAATTATTTTCAAAGGACCTTGTTGTGCTCTAGCTTGAACTGCATCACAAATTTGTTTTGTGAGGTCAAATAGGGTGAGCTTTGATGCAGCTACCTCCTCACCAAGAATTACCTGCAGAAAGCAGGTCAGTATATTTAGCATCTTTGGAATGATGACACCATATGGAGCTGGAAAAGTAATTAAAAGGAAACGCTAACCATATTTGGATGAGACTGGAGTGTGCATTCTAGAGTAACATGTGATGCCTTTCGGCCCATTAGCCGGATAAAATAATAATACTGCAAAAGGAATGAAGTCAAAATTTCAGTTAAGAGATAACACACGTGACCAATATATGGAAATAAACTTTTTTCTTCAATAAGTTCTTTTGTTCCTCTAATATTCAAGCATGAAACCATAACTTCCTAAACCACTAAGAGAAGTCGTATCTCAGGACTGATTGCATTAAGCTGGTGTTTTTACTGCCCAGCTCATTATTTGGGCCTTCAATTACCAGGAAATCAGAAAATTTAAATAACAAGGAATGAAAAAGTTGATTGCCATACGGAAATTGTGCTGGGATCAAAGTTAAAAAATGATTACCTTCTCGGCAGAGAGAGCATCAGTGCAGACATTGCTAATAAGCTGGGAATTGACCTGCATATGAGGAATCAACATTTCCTATAAAACTCATGAACTGCATAGAAAGAAAAGATGGTACATGATCCATCATAGGAGATCATTTTCGAAGCATGGCATATGAGAACTCTGTCCACATATTATTTTTATTCATTGTTATTGCCATTGACATGTCTCAAAAAAGCTTCCTGTCATTAAGTACCTTGCATATTGTATCAAAACCAACATTGGTTTCAACAAACTGATTCTTCAGATCACCATAGAGAGTAACAGGAACGCCAACTACCTGACAGATTCAACCAATGAAATCAGCAAATTGAGGTACCACAAGAACATGTTCAATGAATTATCAGAGGTCTAGAGGCACACAATTGCAAAGAAACTTTGGGAAATTAAAATGCATCACTAACAACTCAATTCAAAAGCACATAAAGTACACCTTTGTTGGGCATCTTGCCACAGCAAATGTTTCGGCCAGCTGTGCTGCATCTGTATTTGATATAACCCCTACAAAAATACCAAGCTTCCACGGTGAGTAATAGCCCCATGCATACTGAGCTTGCCATTCTTAAAACTATATATTTACCTCCAATTATGACAAGGCCATCCAATTTCAGATCTTTGCACGCGGTTAATGCAGCATTAACTTGCTCAGTTGTTCGTATTTGATCTTTTGTCCGTCCCAGTAAATCATATCCACCTTGTCAAGCAAAATGATACAAAAACCTTTAGCCATATTTCATTGCCAACTGGGTTTTAAAGATTTAGACGCAAAATCATGAATTACCACCCACCTTGATTTTTGTAGGTTGCGAGAACTTCATCAGTGATTTCAAGAGTTTTCTGTGCAAAAAATCCCTCAGAACCACCTGTTGATGGATAAGAATTACTAGAGTTCACACAAAATAAAGAATCTTTTTTTCTCTCTTCAATTTGCACGACATATGAGACAAAAATAAAGTGTATATCGCTGTTTACCCAGAAATCCAAGTAGAGTACTGCCTGGGTGGTGGATTTTAAGAGCATTGTGAAGACCCCATATGACATTATGTCCTCCAGGAGATTGTCTCCCACAAAAGACTACTCCAACCCTGTTGAGAGAACACACAATAAACAATAGGTGATCTTCAAGGATCAGCCCAGACAAGACAGAGTGTCTTAACAAAACAGAAATATAAGGAGTCGCTAAGCACACACCTGATAGCAGAATGATCCGTTATAATTTGAGCATCAGGAACTTTTGCCGTAGACCTAAGAAAATGAGCCAGAGGCTGACCGTAAGTGTTGGGAAAGGCTCTGATTATAGTTTGATCATCTGCTGGGTCTGCAGCCGTTGTGGCATCACCAAATTCTACTCTCACAGCAGTTCCCTGGAGAATGGCGAGTTTCAACACAAGTTCGAGATCATTTATAATCAAAACAGACAATCATATTCAAGTAAAACTAAAATTGTAGAAAAGAAACATATTTCAGAGGAACCCTTCAAGGTTTATCGATAAGGTGCACCAAACACAAAATACTGTTAAAAGAACAGTGAGTTTGACTACGAAAAACTTGTCTAACAATGAACAAGAAGGTTGATATTAGGCAATATGAGTTTTACACATTTGCATGCGTTTAAGCAAATTAGGAAAAGTAGTCAACTTTAAGGTTGATAAAGTACAGAATGGGATACAAATTGGATACAATTAAAGATCCAAACATAAAGAGGAAGAGAAAAGCGTGATCAGACATATCTAAGCAGAAAAGTTTTTTAAAAAGAAGCAAATGAACAAGTATCCCAATGATGATTAGAACAAAATCAAGTGAAGTATAAGCAGAAACGAAGAGCAGAAGATACCTGAAGACATGGAGGGAGTTGAGGTTGATATAAAGATCGAATCTTTTGAAGATCGGAGAGTTCTCTTGGAATGCCATACTCGGAAACCATTAGAGCCGAGGTAGAGTCAGAGTGGTACTAGCTGGTATTGTATGGAAAACGCTGATGTCTTTGGGCTGGTGAGGCAGAAAGGGTAAGTTATAAGGTTCAAAGTGTTTGGTTCTTGATAGGCGTTGCTTTGGTTTGTCTTCAATATTTTACTTTTCAAGAGTAGAAACTAAGACACTCAGTTCAAAAATGGATTCTTTGTCTTCGATACAACCATCCAACCAAACCAACAAACCACCTGTTACTGTACTCGCCAATGGCTTCTAGGGTATCATTTTACCTAAACATCCTTTATGATCCTGTGGGTGGAGAAGGAATATACCTGCCTGTCGGAAAGATAGAGGGGCAATTCCACCACCTAATAGTCCACTTAATTTGATTGGAATAATTAGTTACTTCTAGAATAAGAGGAAATATGCATGATGTAACCAAACCATTGACCATGCACATTAACCATAGTTTCCTTCTTTTTACCCACAGATGCCGTTTTTGACTATAACGTCTCGCGGAGAGTTATCGGTTGTTTTATTAGGATTAACGTTGATAATAAGCCGACATAATAAAGCTCAAACAATCTAATTGGTCCGAACAATCAAACTGATGTCGGTATAATTATACTTAATAAAACCAAATAGGACATAGGTTGACTATTTCTACCATCATATTATATTTGATTGCATGTAAAGTTTTTTATTCACTAGTATGATTTATAATAAAATGATACATAAATAAATAAATATAATATTAAAAAATTATTGTATAAAAAAGATGAAAAAATTATAATATAATATACTAAAATGTCATTTAAATGAAGAGCTTATAATATAATAATGAATTTATCATTTTACATTTCATCCTAAATCTTCTCAATAGTTAGAATGAAATTCAATATGAAGCCTTCTTTTTCCATTTCTTTCCATTCAGTTCTATTATAAAATTTTCTAAAAGAAAAATATTACATTCAATTTCAAAGTCACTACCTTCTCCAGCCTGTCCTTACCAGTGTTTTATGGTTAGGTGGATGCTCCTTTTCCGTCAGTCAAAGGCCTAGAAGAACAGAAACAAGTATTTTCAAGCATGGAGTCTTGCCAAAACCAAAGGAAAACGAAATCAAACATCACTTTATTATATCTCATCAAATAACACTCTTAGTTCAAACAACATTCTTAGTTCACTTCTATAAAACTCCTTCACACTCCTTCCTACCAACTGAGGAGAGCCAGACTCACACCACCACCACGACTATATAATGGGACAACCACCTAAGTTTCATCCTCGTCCTTGAAGCTTTGCATCTCCTACTGTTCAAAAACCAATGCAACTCTTCACTTCCTGCCCCTATTGGTTCCACTTTCTTTGCTACTCTCTCTTCTACCTCGCTTTCTTTTGGAACTGCCTCTGCCACCAGAGTTGACGGGGCCAGACACATGGTGATTCCCAGGAGCCAAAGCAGGGAACCCAACAGCAGGGATTCTGCACAAGTCAACAATTACCATGAGATTAAGGTCTTGTTTAGTAACCAATACGAAAGAATCAAAATAAAAAAATAGAAATGAGAATGAATCGGACGAATCAAAGTAGGAATAAAATTATTAATTATGCGTGTTTGATATGAAATTAAATAAAATTAATAGTTATGCAAATATTATGAATGATTTCTTTTTAAAATAATTAATGAAAATATTCTATATTTCATATAAAATTATTAATTTTAAATAATTATAAATAATTTTTATGATAAGAGTAAAAGCATTTTGATGATAATATTCTAATAAGAACATAATCAATATCCCGAAAATATTCTAATAATATTTTAATAATAACTTAATAATATTCTAATAATATCTCTTATCTCTTATTCTTGATATTTGATTCCAGCTTGCACTCATACCTTCCTCAGGGATAAAAGTCTAGATTGTTTAGAATTCATTCCATTTTTATCATTTCCTATTTTATCTATTCCGGATAACCAAACAAGTAAAGCTAAGGAATAAATGTTGCATTCTTATTCTGATTAACAAAAGAGACCTAAGTATTTCGGAAAAAACCCACAAAGAAGAATGTACAATCCTGGCATTCATTCATATAATCACATACTATTCCCAATCAAGGGTAGAAAATTTTAATCTTTATGGTTAAAGAGCTTCAAGTCATTTGGTAGTTTAGAAACAGCATATCAAAATCTAAGTCTCTTCAACAAAATCTACATGGTTTCTATAGGATATCATGCCAGGAAAAAGCCATTCAATGAGATTAAGTATTTCAGTAAAGACCCACAAGGAAGAATGTTCAATCATGGCATTCATCCATATAATCACATATTATTCCTAATCAAAGACTTGAAATTTTAATTCTTTATTGTAGGGTTAACAAGCTTCAAGTCATTTGGTAGTTTAGAAACAGCATATCAAAATCCAAGTCTCTTCATCAAAATCTCAAACATGGGATAGCATGCCAGGAAAAAGGCCAAGTGGAATATCATTGATATGGTGAGTTAAACTCAACATTTTAGATTTCTTTATAGTAATTTGGATCTGACCTGACTCAGAGCAATAAAATTTCAAGTTCAACATTAACAACGAACGTGGAAAATAAAGCATTGCCAAGGTAGTAAGAAGCAAGTTAGATGGTACGTACCCAACAAGAGCACAGCAGACTCCTGCTTGGCCGAGGTGACACCATATCTTCCACCCTTTTGCAAACTAAGTCGTAAAGCCTGGTTTTCTGCAACAGTACACTGAAGCATACGCCCAAGCCTCCTGCATTCTGCTTCCAAATACCTACTCTTTAACTCTAAATCCCTCACATACATCTTTTTCCTCTCCCTTGATCTTACCGCAGCATCCCTATTTCTCAACTTCCTAGAATCAATGAGAACACACCCCAGTTACGTATAAAATATCCTCTAATTCGGTAAAATTCAAATTTGTCCAAGCATCATTTGCAGCCATATAACAGTTCTAACCAACAAGCAATTAACAATTTACGGTGATGATGATGCTGAGGTTAGTTCATCTAATCAAGGGCAAAGATTACAATAACATACACATAACAAGAATCACTGCCTAGGTGAAAAAGAGTTTATAGAAAAAAATTCAGTACCTTTTGAGTTTCTTAGACTTTAGATCATCGGCGGCCGATCCACCGTCGTTCATTTTCTCAGATTCCTTCTTTTCAGAGCCATGATCAGAACAAATGCGGATCTGGTCAACGGAAACACTCTCAGGAGTATCGACAAGAACATCCGCCAAAAAGATGCCCAAATCCTCCGAACAACCCTCACCCTCAAAATCATCCTTCATCAAAATGTTCTCTATCTCACCTACCCACGACGTCACAGAATCGGGTGACGGCATGGGGAAAATTTCCGCCTCCACCGCCGCCGCCGACGCATCGGAGACTAAATGGGTATCCAAATCACAAACATCCAGAAAAAGATTATCCCAATCAATCTGGTCCAGGATGTCATCTGACCCAAACTGATTATTATCCGAACCCGACATCTAAAAGTACAAAATTTAAAGAACAGAAGGAATCGGGAGACTGAAGAGAAGTGGATCACCTCGAAGATAGATAGGCCTTAGCAACTTATTAGGAGAAGAAATTGAAGCGAGTGTGGCATTTGTGTAAATATATACGACAGTAAGTCAAATTACACGGTATGCCATCACCCTACCAATGGGAAAAAGACAAGTGGACACTGCCTTTGAATTCACGGAATCTTCGCCAGGTAACATACTTAAAATGTAAGTAAAGACATAGGTCCGTCGGATCTAGAAAGATTAAATCTTTTCTTTTGTCTATAACTATATTTGAATTTTAACAAATTCTTCAAATTTAATTATTAATAATTTTAATTTAACCGAAGTTAAATTCAAATTTAATCCAAACTGATCTCATTATTATTAAGAATATTAATGGGTCGGTTCAAATAGGGCTAGGCCATGAACAAGGTGGCCTAGAGCTTGACGGGCAGGATAAGTCAACCTATGACCTGGCCTGATCGACTCGTGGCCAGCCCATAACCCGACCAGCCACAGGTAAGTCGAGCCAACTTAACCTATCTTATTATTTTTTAAAAAATATATCAAAGTGATTGATATTTTTAAAGTAACGATCGAGACACGAATCGGGTCAACTGGGCCTATCACTTTTAGCCACGGGCCACCTTAAAACCCCAATCTTCCTTTCATCCATATTACTTGGATTTGCTTTATCAGAAGCTATTGTTTTGTTTGCTTTAATAATTGTCCTTTTTCATGTTATTATTAGGAGACAAAACAAGTTGAATGAATGAATACGAGGTAACGGGTGTCTGATGGATGGATCAACCACTACAAACACACGAGGGATGAGGTGTTTGATGGATGGATCAACCACTGTAAGTAAACTACAATATACTACACAACAGTGATGAGGAAGATATATAAATACATACTCTTCAAACATAAATCATAACCCAAGATTGTTTCAGTTTCAACACAAACACACGTCCCCACACAACCTCTCAAAGAAGGGGCTTTAGCTTTCCATCATCATTATCCACTTGCAACAGCAAACTCTACCATATGATCTTTCATCAAAAATCAAGATGAATAAAGACTGGCTTGAAAACATTTGTTCTGTAAGGGTCATCATTTCTTTTTAGATCATCTAATACCAAAACAGAAGAGGAAATAAGATAACCGAATACATGTTTTTCCCTGTAAAAGATTCTTCTCACTACTGAATCAGCAGAAAGTGTATCTATGTTTTGATAGGAATAACTGGTGTCTTTGTCATAGCAATACCTATTTGGAAATGAGAAAACCATGTTAGAGCGATCTGATTCATCTCTCAATTACCAAAACAGAAGAGAAAGAAGAGAACCACACACATGTTTTACCCCCTAAAAGATTATTCTCTGAATCAGCAAAAAGTGTCTTTTTTTAACAGGAATAACTGGTGTCCTTGTCATAGCAATGCCTAATTGGATATGGGAAAACAATGTTACCTTTCAATGCCCAATCAATTCAATTTGGAACCAGGGCAGAATCTTGGAAACTGGGAGCAAAAGAGATCTACATTCTATGCCCTCCAAGTACAAGTACAAAAACACTGAAGTAGAGAAGTGGTAAACTATTTCCTGACAGTTCATCGCAAGTATCCTAAGCTCTTCTATTCCAAGATTAATCCTTGAATTGCTTTGGCTTGCCTTCCTGCCTAACTAAAGAAAATTAATTCTTTGGCTTGCGTGCCTACCTAGCTGGAGTTCCGCTATCCGAGAGCCTATAAGGTAAGCTTCCAAGGTATTCTGTACTCTTTATAGAAAAGTACAACGAAGTTCATAAGAAGCAGACTAATTCCAGAAAAATTAGTGCAACGGGCATTGTAACAAACTGTATGAAAGATTAATAAAAGATAGAAAGCTAATCCAGATCAAAGTAACTTGGCCTCACATTGAGATGTATTCATGAAAATGAACCAAGAAACAGCCACCATTCATCGGAGATAATGTAATAATTTCAACTCCCAGAAGCATTTATAGCATCAACTAATACATATCTAATCCTGGAAAATATGAATCACAAAGAGCCAAATAGTCAAAAGTTGTTTGAAAGCATAAAGCAGACTAGAGATATAATTACCAACAAGAGAAAAATGTGAAAAGCTGAACCATTTCACACTAAGAACAAAGTGTTCGAATCCCATCTGCTCTCTCCCCAGTTACTGCTTCTCCTCTCTTTCTCTGTTCCACTGCTCAATCCTAGCCCTTCGTTCCTCACTGCCTTCCCGAGCTGGAGGAGGACTCCAGCTTCTCTTGGGACTGCCATGTCTTCTCTTAAACCCATCTCGATCGTACCTGTCTCCTCCACTCCTCCGACCATTCCCTCGGTAATCACGATGATCCCTCTCTCGCTTATCAGTCTCCCGATCTCTATCTCTATCTTTATCTCTATCCCTATCCCTATCCCTCTCCTTCTCCCTCCTATGCCTGGGACTCAGACTCCTGCTCCGGCTCCGACTCACTCTATATCCACGGTATCTTCCAAACAGCTTCCTCCTCAATTCCCTCCCTATCAGTTTCACATGCATAAAATTGCAGTATCCACCGCGGTTACAGTTATTCTCCTCGAACTGCCTGCACGTAGCTTCACGGAAGTCGGTTACAGGCGAAAAATCAGCTATAATTGGGCGTCCAGAGTAAAACCGCCCCTGCAAAGCCTGTAGCGCGGCGGCAGCCTGATCCTCCTCCCTGAACTGGACATATACGTTGCCGATCATGTGGTCGGCGAGGTTATCGCAGACGTTGAGGCTCTCGATCTCGCCGAACTTGTTGAGTTCCTCAAAAATGTCCTCGTAAAAGTCCTCGAAGTGCTCCTGGATCTTGCGAGGGTCAATAGGCTGGCCTTGAGCGTCAACGCCAGGAGTGATCATGTCAGGGCGCTGGTACATGTTGGACAAGAGGAGAGTAGGAGAAATGGTGGGGCGGTTGTGAAGGCGAGAGCAGCGATCACCGTGGCGGCAAGCTCCGATCTTGAAGTAGAAAGGGCAATTAACACGGTCCTTCTCTGTTCCAAATATGGAGGCCAAATGCTCCGCCATGGATACAACCCAATCTCCGCTTAGCTTGCTCTTGGGAAGAGTCCTAAATCAAAGTAAGAGCAACAAAGAGGGAGCCAAAAACCCTAATTCGAAAAGAAGCCAATTTGGGGGTGAGGGTAAAAAGATTCTATTGAAACCCAATTGGACTACTTTGGGCTTTTCTACTCCAAAGCAAGCTCTTTTTTCACCAAATTTCAAAACTTTCATTTTAAGTATCGTATTTAAATTTTTTAATTGAGTTAAAATTTAAACTTTAATTTAAATTTGACAATTTTTTAAAAATTCAGCCGATTATCAAAAAATTGAGATCCATTTAACTTCAGATTGCCCTAATATAAAACTTTATCGATAAAATTAAGTCTAAACTTAAGTCAATCTAGAAATTTAAAACTTGAAATCAGATTAAATTTAATTAAAGTTTTTATTTTTTAAAAGTTAAAAACATTTTCACCTAAAACAATATCATTTTATGTAAAATTTTCATGCTTAGAGCTAAGCCAAACCGAGCAATCAAAATCTAAGTTCAACCCAAATTTTAATCTTTTTAAAAATATATATAAGTTCAAATTTTGAATAACTCAAACCAAACTCATTGACTTTAGACCAAGTCAGGGTCAAACGGAGCTGAACTTTTTTTTTTGTTTTTTTTTCTCTACCTATTGATAACAAATTTAATAGAATTTTTATATGGGAACTTAGGTCAAAACAATCTACACTACAACTTGTGCAATATAGACAAAGACTTCAAGAATGGACACACTACTCCAATAATCAATATGCCCTAATTGATACTATTCAAGGAAAATAAAGCTATAACAAATATAACTAACTTCCATTGCAATAGAGTCAAAGCTTGCAGAAAAGGAATTAAAATGTAGAAGACATGAAATCAAACTTGGTGTGGCTTGTAACCATTAACAAAGTCAAACCATTTATTCACCACAAATCAAAGTCCACATGAAAACACAGTTCCTAGATATAGATCAGGCTTCAGAGGTAGAAGCTGATGTATACCTGACATCACATAACCAAATTCATCACAAGGACTAGGTTTTTTACTATTTCATCATCTAGGGAGACTGTTTGAAGGGAAATGGCGTAACGGGTTCTGCCTCAAAAGCTCTGTTTCCCTGCACAAGAAAAGTGTACCATCGGGAAAAGCAAATCAGTTCGTATCATACGTTTCTTCTTGAACAACCACTGGATTAACCAGATGAGTTACTTACTTCTTGATATCTGAGTCATCCTGTCCTCGTAGCTTCAACGTTGAAGACTTTGCGGTGTGACTGTCCGTTTGTTCCGTTCTAATTGCAAAGCAAATTAATGGAAAATTGAGAGGATAAAGTAATAAATAAAGGATGAACAAGTACTGAGAAGAAATGTATAAGCACACGTTGATTTGAACTGTTTGATCTCTCAGCAAATATGACATCAATGAGTTGAAATATTGCCAATAGTACTCACTTTCTGCATTCATCATCAACAAACACTTGAATGCAGGCACTTGGAATTGGTCGCCCGATTCGAGGCCCAGGTCTTTGTGGAATCTGGGAGAAAGAAGAATTTGATCACATATATCTTAAAGTGCAACATGAAATGGATACAGGTCTGATGAACTGTCAATAAGAATGTTTTCCCAATATAAGGAAGCACCTTGTATGTTGTCCACTTGGTAGGTGCTGCATTATTTTCTTTATTTCTCTCTGCTCGACCACCAAGGCTGCTCCATGGATTCAAATCGGTCTTTGACTTTTCTGATTGATGTCCCAGCATGACATTCTCGCTCTTGTCTTTGTAGATAGAAAAAGGAGCTCTCTGGACCCTACAGGAAAACATAGTCATACTATAATTGCAAGAAAACCAGTAATCAGAAGGACAATGTGATGAAAACATCAATAAAACGGAAGCCAAAGGGATCAATTGACCATATTCACACAGGCAGATCAGAAATTGTACAGGAATCTTATCTTCAGTGTTTCTGAATATTTATGGTGTCTAAACATAATTTCACAATTACCAACATTCTTCAAAGAGCATAATCCAAAATGTTTACCTGTCTGTCTTCAATTCCTTCCTGGAATAACTAGAACTCCCTACATTTCTTCTGCCTGCATGGAAGGTATTCTATTCAGCATACAAATACTCATGATGGCAAAATACAACAGAAAATGTTTACCGTTTTCTGCACCGGCCAAGACAGTTCCAAAGCTTCGAGCAGTTAAATGAGTTTCTCCTGAGTCCTCCTAAGTAATTAAACAAGTGAAATAATAAATAAACTTAGTAAAATCCAATCGACCCCTCTTTGTTACCAAGAATCCCATACCTCCATAACCTTTGGTCTTCTTGAGGATCGAAGGAGAAACTTCTTGTAGGCATCATTCAATTTCTCTGCCGGTTGTGCATCTCTGTAAAAGGAGAGACGTTACCTAGTCGAGCAAGCTCTTGAATACAAATAATGATAGCAACAAGTCTAATTTCAATTGAATGATAGTTAATAAAAATTAGCTATTTCTCGTAACAGTAAAGGAATAATGACAAAAGCTCTGCAGAGCTAGACTTGATCCTGTGGGTATAAGAATTTCAAGCGACTGCTTAGCCACACACTCAAACTATTCACAACCAACTAAAGTAATCATACCATCTATACTTCCATTATACACATAAAGTGGGAAAGGTATCTAGTGGAAGGTGAATGATCAAACATATGATGCGAGTCCCAGATCAATCTCAAGTAAAGAATAGAGCTCTCAAGTGTGATATATAAGAAAGAAATAGGATACATAATTACCTGGAGATCCCAAGATAGAAAATGTCATTTGCAGCTTTGGTCTTAGACTTGGATTCCATATGCAAGGCATAGGCTATGTAGTAAGCAGAGTGGGAGATTCCAATTTCATTAGCATCAAGGAAAGTGTAGATGACTTGAGCATCATCACAGTTTTCAGCCTGGAAGTTTTGGTTCAAGCAAACACTAATTGAGTCGATGAAGAGCAATAAGATGAGAACAAATTGGGGGAAAAAAAAAAGTGAAGGAACTCACATATTCTAACCAAACTTTAAGGTACCGAAGATCATCCTTGTATTGATGTGAATGCCAAAAGGTACGCACGCATTGTTCATAAATGACAATGAGTCCAGAGCAATCTCCTCCAGGTGGAAACGCCTCCTGAACCCATTTGATGCACCTGTTTTGTTTCAGAGAACAGAGAAGAGGTTAGATTAGAAATCAGGAGTTGAAGAATCATATCAAGCAAACCCAGAAATCTGACATGTTAATACTCACTGAAGCCAGGGAAGAAGAGGGTCATCACCTTCATACTCATCAATCGCCGCGATTAACTTGCTGGAGAGCACAAATTTGATACTTAGTTTTCAGGAGAAAACAAATTCAAAGAAGAAGAAGAACAGAAGAAGGACCTTCGAGTGTAGAGGAGAGAATTCTTAAGAGTATTGTTAGTTTGGGATTTCAGGGTTTGATTCAAGACATGAACGTTTCGACCTCTCTTCAATGGCCTGACATTTTCCTTGAACAGTTCCCACTCGTTTCCAGTCTCTCGTTTGGACGCAAGGAACTCCGTCTCAGGATCCAAACATCCTTCATCTTCTTCTTCTAGCACCTTCCTGATTCCATTATTACCGACGATCGTCTCCGCCTCCATGCTCGTCACTCCCTCCACGACCTCGAGACGTTGAAATTTGAAATGAAAGACTCAAAGAAAACGCGCCTTTAGTCTTCGATTTGAAATTCAAAAGTTAGCCCAATTCACACTGGGCCGTTCAATGTAAACCCAGCCCAATCCAACGGAGGAAGAAGACTCCAGAAACGCAAACCCCATTCTTATCAATACACTGTAGATGAAAGCGACGGAAAGAGAGAGGCAAGGGCCAAGGAGAAAGAGAGGAGGTTACAACTTTAGCCTGCCTACAAACATAGACTGTTCTTGTGAATTGTGATCTACATCCACACTAGAAGCCAGAAGATGTGGAAGACGCCGACTTGTACACGACTACAGGCGATGAACCTCTATTCATCGCATACACATAATTCCGCTCCATTCCTCTCCAAACCTCCATCCCTAAACAAGATCATCCTCAACAGGAAACCACCGACGGTGAGAGTGAGAGCAGCGGGAGCGAAGTTCAAAGGGACGCACATGAGAGAGAAGCAGTTGGCGGAGATGATAGAGAAGAAGGTGATGGAAGCGAAGGAGGTGTGCGGGGAAGATGAGAAGTCGGACGGTTGTAAGGTGGCTTGGGACGAGGTGGAGGAAATTAGTCAAGCAAAGGCTGATCTGAGACGGAAGCTGCAGAAACAAGATCCGCTAGAGTATTTCTGTCTGGATCATCCGGAGACCGACGAGTGTCGTATCTACGAAGATTAAACTCAACAACAACTATGACCATGCTTTCTTAACATTGTTCATAGAGCTGTTACGTAATTTGCTTTCCCTGAATTCTGAGTTCTGATCAGTGATTTGTAATAGACCAGTGAAGTACTATTCATAATAAGAAATGTCCGTACTATCCTGTCAATGTTGAAATAGCTTGTAATACACGGAATTTTTGATGAATCAGTGGGTGAGAATATGTTTGCAAATCCTAACATCTTAAGATTGAAGTTGTAACTTTAAATCTCAAAATCGACTTCCCGAGACAATCTTGTAATGTCATAAGAAAGTGCACTAAGATATGAACCTAACTGTCATGATTCTATTGACCATTAAAAGGGATATCAGTATGGTCCAAAACAAAGACGAAGAAAAGCAAACATCCGCAACACAGGAGAGGATTTCATGTTAGGAGTACAGCTACATAAATAAAACTATAAAGGTTGCAAAAGTCCCTTCACTCCTCATCAATGGCTCCAGCTTCTTTGACATCAACATTGAAGTTGTATTCCTGATCACAACCCAGATATGAGTCACACATGAAGTAGAGAGTATACGTCTTCCTTCCGGGATCTGCAGGTGCAGTGAATCCGAGTTTCACCTTTGACTTCCGTTGAAGCGAAACCCTCTTGATAGCCACCAACTGGTTAGTTTTTGTATCACCAACTACAAGCCACCACCCTTCTTCTTTGGGTTTAGGATACCTGGGAGCATCCACAGGTCCCACCTCGGTCCTCCCCTCCAGATCACGTTCAAGCGTCACCTGTAAAGTAACATCTTCCCCTGCCTGCACATTCTCCCCCTCCATTATTTCGTGTGATAAGTCAATATTGGGGTACCGATTGCAGAATCTCACAATATCTAACAGCATCGAATCTGACATCTGCAGGAGCTCTCGCCTTTCATCATCTTCCATCTCCACCAAATCAAATACAGTCTCTATGCTCTTTCCGGCATTCTCTTGGCACTTCCTCGCCAGCTCCTTTGTGAAGTGAGGCAATTGCAGAAGCATGGAATCACGCTCCCACATACCCTGTGTCAACATTTGGCTGACTTCCATTGCAAGAAGAGCCAGGCTTAGCCAACCATTACTTGAGATAACATCAACCATTGCTTGAAGCAACCTACTTGCAGAAAGAAGCACCTCCAGTTGATCCAACGCAAGATTTCCACCCACAGTTTGCCGTGAAAAATGCGCTTGAAGCAGTGCATTTGCCTTCACATGGGGATCAGTGTATCTGGGATTGTCAAATGAGAACCTCTGGTGATTGATCAACTTCCGAAGTACCTCTTCTTCCCCAGGCCGTATGGAAAGCTGTGCAAATTCTGAAGCTGAAGCTAGAATCTCTAGTAGACCTTTCATCTTCGTTTTGGGAGTCAAAGAAGAACTAAAACGCTCTATGGTAGTGTAACTAATATAGTAGTAAGATGCTATCATGCCAAGATTGAGTGGAGAGAGGTCCACATCATCCTCAATTGTGACACATTTACTCGCCTCTAAATCACTCAGCGTATTTTCAACAAGCTCGGACAGATGATCAGAGAGATGCCTGTGACTGACTCCCTGGAGATTGTAGTAGTTTGGATTCTGAGTGAGCCGCCTGTACATGAAAGTCCACGTGAGATAATCTACCGCATCTTGTTTGTTCTCAATAACTCCAGCAACAATCTCTGCATTAAAATTGTCGTGAAGGAAATGGTGCAGATGACTCTCAACTGGGAATGCTTCATATAAGAATTTCTTGTAGTATTCTTTACGAGGTGCATGACAGAGAATGACACACTTTCCCGAGTTATCCAGCAGAGGTCGACTAGCATGACCCATCATCTGTAACAGATCAGTAACAGGGTAATCCGTGTGCGCATTTTCACGCCCATCATAATATTGAGTTCCCATCACTACCACCAAATGTGCGGACAATGGAACCCCCCAACACATTGAACTACTCATCACACAAACCTGAATCCACCCAGCTTCAAATAGCTGTGACACCACTTCTTGATCCAAGCTGCTCAAGCCCTCATGCAAGTAGCCAACACCATGCTCCAAAGTGGCTTTTAGTGTTTCTTCCTGTATCTTACTAATGAAAGGCTCTAATTCTTCAGGAGACCGCAATGCAAAAGCAGGAGTGTCACCACCATCCATGCTTGAGTATGTCATCAGATCCACAGCAGTAAGACGCACATGTTTTCTTGTAGGAACAAACACGATGGCAGGCTTTGCGTTCTTTGCATGCTGTACAATAGCAGTATATGTTGGTTTGGTCATAGCCTGCATCCTTGCTTCAAAATTTGCAATATCCACACCCTGAATGTGTATTTCCAGGGGCACAGGACGTACACCAGGAGGGAAATTAAAAAGGCCATGTGAGGTGGCCCCTATCCATTCCCCAAGATCCTTTGCATTGGCAAGAGAAGAAGAAAGAGCCACAATTCGAATCTTATTTTCAATCTGACTTGCAATATATCTCATTCTAGAGACAATCACCTCCAAAATAGGTCCACCCTGACCCCCAATCAAGTGGAGCTCATCAACGATAAAAAGACTAACCTGTTGAACATACTTCCTTTGCTTCCAGCGACGGGACAAGGCATCCCACTTCTCTGGAGTGCTTATGATTATCTGACCCTTTTCAAGAAGCCTCAAGTCTGTTGCTGTCTCCCCAGTTAATTCAACGATACGCAACCCAAGCCCTCTGCCGAACTTCTTCTCCCAATCTCGATATCGTTCTTTGGCAATTGCTTCAAGAGGTGCAATGTACACAGCACGAATAACATTATCAGGCCCCTTTTGATGATTTCTCAATATAGCAAACTCAGCACATATGGTCTTGCCACTCCCTGTAGGGGCAGCAACCAAGACATTGTCATCTGTATTATAAAGAACAGTGAATACTTGAGTTTGGACAGGATTGAAATGTTTGAAATCCTGATAAAGGGCTTCATATAATGGATTCCTCAATGCGGTCACAGGCAAAGGTTGCAAATCCAATAACTCTGTTGGAGGAGGATATTTTTCTGGTAAGATAAGGTGCCTGAAAGAGACAGGCAAAACAGTCTGTGATTGAATCCATCTATCAGACACAACATGAATGAAATATTGAGGAGGTAATGGTTCATAGATTGGAACAGTGAAAGTTAAGGTGTGATCCTCATCAATGTACTGCTTCTTCAGCATAAAGTATTCATGATGAAGTATGTACTCGCCATCATTATCCTCCACAATAACCCAAAATGGTTCTACATATCCATGGACCTTGTCCTCCCACTGAAAGTCTGGAGTTATTGTAAGTTCAACCCTCAATACAGTGCGTGTAATTGGCTGTACATGCGCAGCAAGGTTTAGCTTTGGGAATTGGTGGATGAATTTGTGCAGTGTTCTGCCCATCTTTGGAAAACGAATGAGCTCACCAATCTCCTGTGACGAGAG
Source organism: Erythroxylum incrassatum (assembly GCA_026546855.1). Classification (NCBI taxonomy): domain Eukaryota; kingdom Viridiplantae; phylum Streptophyta; class Magnoliopsida; order Malpighiales; family Erythroxylaceae; genus Erythroxylum; species Erythroxylum incrassatum. The sequence continues at coordinate 155,227 of JANVCL010000006.1, read as the reverse complement.
ATCGTAGTACCTCTCCCATGCCAAATCCTTCTTCTCCAACTTCATCAGAATCTCATTTGGGATCCCATTAAATTGGCGAAGAGGTGTTTGGACACTCCACATCCTCCTGTTTACCATTTTGCACAAGTTCAAAGCCTTCTCTGACAATTGTGCCCAACCTCTTTTCAAGACAATCTCAAACAAAGCTCGCACAAGACGACCAGCACTCTGACCATTACAACAAGGATAAATTAGACGAAATGAATAAGTATGAGCATTATAAATTTGACAAGAAAAGAAAGATATCACGAAAATAGGACATCAAAAGAAAAGTGAACCTGAGTTATGTACACCATGTCAGAAGTTAATGAAAGCCCTTCAAGCTTCAGCTGTGAAATATATGCCTGTAGCAAAACATTTATCTTTGCACTAGGCTCTTCCAAGCTTTCCTTGATGGGAATTGGCACCCGTTCCAAAAGCTTTGCCAGTTCCATCTTTTCATCTTGCCTCACAGTCATATACTTGAACTCTTCGCTGAGAGAGAACAGACGGTAAAGCTCAATATCACCCATTGTTGGCTTCAGATGCTCATTATAAGTGGAAATTGTTCCGTGAGTGATATAATAGTAGCTAGCAATCCGACCCAGATCAGTGACCTGAAAATATCCACTTTTCCTGTCGTACTTAACGAGATTGTTCTTGTCCAAGATAGTTGCAGCAGAATGAATCTGCAAAAAGACCATTAGAACAAGATTAAACAATTAGAAACAAAAAACGGAAGCAAGTAGGTCAGACTGAATACCTAAAAAGTTCAGTTAAATCAGAACAAGAGGAACATGACTACTTGCACAACAACAATAATAGGTTGCAAAAAGAGGTTGTCATGATTAAAGGGTAGAAGACAAGACAAATTGCAGAGAATTGCGGAAGTAATTATCCAAGCTTTGTATGAATGTATGAACAGAAATAAGTGGCCACTGCTATGTTATGTAAAAGCTAAAACCCCCCTCAAGCTCAGATTCAAATTTAAATAACCTTCTGTTTATCCTTTTTATGGAGTTCCCAAACTACATAGTTTATTCGCAATTTTTATCACTTCATTAGCCTTTTTACTTGTGTGACTAATAAACATTTTCTTAGTTGAAGGATCAGATGATATGCACAGTATCAAAACTGAATTAGAAACTAAAAGAGTCATCTCAAATGAGCTAGGATGCCACTGAAAATACAAAGGGGAAAAGAAATTCAAACTGCTATCCTCAATCTAAACATGAAACCACATGAAAGTATGGAAAGAAAAAGTTGTAGGACAAAATTAACAGGAATTAGAATGGCTTAGATATGAGGAGAAACACTCTTAAACCATATCGAGAAGAGTTCAGTGCTTACCAAGTCGGCCCTCCTCTCCTCTAACGTAATATCTCGAGTAATAAAATCTGGTGCCAAGCCATAAAGTGTAGGATTTCGCAACATACGGACATACAAGTAGGTATATCCAAGCCAATTGCAGGCTTCTCTGGCATTTTGAACTGTCCCAAGAACAATTTCTGCATTCAATTGATCAGCCAGTTTGGATACAAACTGACTTTCAATGGGAAGTTGTTGATTCATCAAAGAGAGATAGAATTGCAATTCACTATGGCCAGTAATGATGATCCCTTCCCCATAAGAATCAAATTGAGGCCGTCCAGCACGACCCAACATCTGCATAACATCCAAAGGACTTAGCTCAGTCCACGATCCTTTTTCTGGTGAATATATCTGAGTGCCTTTGATAATCACCGTATGGGCTGGTAAATTAACACCCCACGCAAGAGTTGCAGTGGAAACCAGCACTTGCACATGCCCATCTGCAAAGAGCTCCTCAACAAGTTGTCTATCACCCCTTGTCATCCCCGCATGATGTATTGCAAAACCATATGGTAGAAGATCCTTGAGATCGTTACTTTTGACAATATCTGTATGACTTTGGAGAATCTCACGGCTAGCACTGTCCTCTTTCAAAAATCTACCAAGAGTATCATTTGCAAGTGCTGTATCTCGTATTGATCGAGCTGTTTTGGCCGTTTCCTTCCTCGAGTGGACAAATATAAGAACTTGATGCTTTCCTGCAACAGACATCACCTTCTCATAACACACATCATTCATCAACTGGAACCTCTGCAGAGGCTTCTTAACTGTGATTCCTATATACTGTTGGGCGAGAGGCACAGGCCTGTAGCTATTATCGAAATGGAAGAGCCCTTTTTCAACATCAACCCGTAAAAACAATGCCACGTCTTCAAAGTTAGGGAGTGTAGCTGACAAACCCACCAGCCTGATATGTTCTTTTGTGGTTTCAATTTGTCTTACAGTTCTAGCAACGATACTCTCAAGCACTGGACCTCTGTTATCATGAAGAAGATGAATCTCATCAATAATAAGAAGTTTGACAAGTTGAGTATAGGTACGGTCCCCAGATTTTCTAGTGATGATATCCCACTTCTCAGGAGTTGTCACAATAATTTGTGTTTCTTCAATTTGTTGTCGACTCAGACTCTGATCCCCACTCAGTTCTCTCACTGTGACACCATAATCCTGTAACCGATGTGACAAGTTACCCACTACTTCAGCTACAAGGGCTTTCATAGGTGCCACATACACTATCTTATAGTTGCTATGGTTGAATGAACCATCTGAATTCCTATTCAACGCAATCTGCTGAAGGATGGTGAGGACTGCCACATTAGTCTTCCCTGCTCCAGTGGGTGCACAGAGCAGGATGTTATCTGCCTTGAAGAGGGCAGTCTCATATACTTTGCTTTGTACCCTGTTCAACTGTTGCATCCCTTTGAAAGCTGAATGTGCCCAATCTGGCATCTCAGAAATCTTGACCAACTTCTCATCAGGAGCTATGGGTTTTGGCTTTAAAGCGGGTACATGAACTTCTTCATAGCCTTTGCTGTGATGTCTATAAGAACCAACAGGAAGATCACACTTCTTATTTGCCATGAAAAGACCACCTTGTTCGAAAGCAATGGAGTCCAAATCTAGCAACTGTGGCTGCCCTTTCACCCAACCACTATCAGCATCTCTATCAACAATACCCCGCCTTCCGTCATCTCCATCTCCACCACTCTCATCCTTCAACCGACGAGCCTCTTCTCTTATACTCTTCTCTAAGTTCTTCTGTCTCTCTTTTGCAGTTGCCCTGGTGGCATGCAACTGCTCCAGGATTGCTGCCAAATCTGGGCCTGAACCCATCATTTCGTCCTCAATATGCTTCCGCTCTTGTTGATCTTTGGACCTAGCCAAACGGGTACACCACACAATCTTCAGCCTGTTACGGCATAGAAACTTAATAAGGCTGAATTTGTCAAACTCGAGGAGCATCAACAAGTTCGACTCAACATCCCTGTCATCCCCCTTGGCAAGTAACTTAAGCACCTCCTCAGCAAGCTTCTGGCACTGCTGTGGGTCAATCTGTTGTTCAAAAGCTTGTGAAATCTTCCTCTGGAGCCAATATGCATCAATGTCCTGTACATTGAGGCTCATTCCCTCACTAGCTTCCCCCAAGTCATCATCATCAATTCCGCCGCCCATTTGCATAGCACTGGCACCATTGTTGTCCACCAAATCCTCATCATCTTCTTCGTCCTCGGGCACCATATCAAGATCACTTTCATCTTCATCATCCTCATTATCTTCATCAAATTCAACAGCCACACCAACATCATCATCAAGGGCATCATCCCCATTGGCTGCTGAAGCACCAGTAGCATCTCCACCTTCTTGAAAATCAGTGATGAGCCTGCCAATAGAAACAAGTTGATCAAAAACATGGTTGGGAATAGGGTTGAGCAACTTCTCAATCTCCTTCTTCTTGTCCGGAGTCTTAACGGTCTCATTCTTTAGCACGGCCAAAATCTCATCAGCAGCAGCACTAACAATGTTGAGTGGCTGACCACCCAATTGCTGCTGGATAACGCTGAGCATAGCCTCATAGGCAGCTCTGGTTTCCTTGGTCTTGGGCTGGTAAACACCTTCCTCGGTAGAGGTCAAGACACTTTCTTCGTGAAGCCGACGCCTCTTGGTTTGGCGACTGGGAACAGGTTCAGAAAGAGGATCTCGCTCCTTCTTCTTCTTAGCTTTCTGAAGCTTCTCCTCTAACTCGGGAGGTTTTCCTCTGTAAGCACGGTCACCAAAACTTTTGGGATCAATCTTTCCCCAAAGGGACTCAGGCTCGCCAGTAGGCTCATGCGTGTCCCGGGGACGAGAGTCTGTGGTAAGAACTAGACTAGAGTTGGCTCTGTACTCATACTGTTTGAAGCGGGCGTGAGCCTCCGCACCACCACCAACATTCGACATTTTCGGTTTTCCAGAAATCAAACCTCAAGAACCCTAATCCCCGAAAAAAGTATAAAAATACAGAAAAATTAATCCGATAATCTAAAACAAACAATCATAAAAACAAACCTGTAGCGAACCGAATCATAAAATGCTTTAAAACAAACCCTAAACCCTACAAACTTAACGAAAACAATAAATGGAACAAGAAAACAAAGGGAGTGATTGAACGAGAAATGGAGCGAACGAACACAAAGAAATCAATCGCAAGAGCTTGTGTGATGAAGGAAGGTCATACGTACTCAGATTAACAAACTTCTACACTCCTCAGCTTCAACTTCTCTCTCCCCAGCTCTGCAAGCGGGAAGTGTTCGACGTCACGGTGTAGTTCTGCCCTGTTTCTAAGTTTAACTATAGAAGTGAGTGAGTGAGCAGGAACCGCCTTTCGATATCCATACGACGCCGCTCAATTGGAAAGTAGAATACTAAACGACGCCGTTCCACATGGAAAAAAATTAATAAGGAATCCAACCTTTCTATATAATTATGAAAAATCACAATAATTACGAAAAAATAAAACGTATTATTTTATAAAATAAAATAATTTATTTGATAATAACAACAAATAATAATTATCAAATGATAATCTTCTCTTTAAAATGTATAATTACGTTTCACTTTTCTTTCATAAATTACAAATTACTAAATAATAAAATTTTCTTCAAAATTAATTATTAAATGATATTATGAAATGGGCTAAGCCTAAACTTAAACCGAAGTAATATAACATCTTTAGATTGAGGCGTTGGTTATGGAACGGTGGCATAAGCTTGGCAATGGACTGAGTTGAGTTCAAGCCCACCCAAACTCGAAACTCAATCGAACTTATGGATCTCATCTTGAGTTCAAATTTGATTAAATATTTTTAAAATTAAAAATTAAACAAAGTCATTTTGAAAATAGAGCTTTGGTCTAGACTAAAACGGCCAATCCTAATTTGCCTTATTCTAAGATCTTGTTTGATTGAGGGGTTAGTAATAGAATAGAATAGAACGTAACACATTTTCATCATTTAATTGAGGATTTTATAATAGAATGGGATGGAAGTGAAGAGTTTCATATTACTTTTCATTATATCCTAGACAGTAAAAATAAGAAATATCCGGTTTGAAAGGTCTAGAATGGAACATAAACTAATAAATACATACTACCTAATATACCCTCAATAATTATTTTTAATACCAATTATTTCTTTTAACCCTAACCTTCATTTCCCTACACTCATTTATTACGGTTAACAAAAATTGTATATAATTAACAATATTGTTATATTATTTTTCCTTATCCTAATAATTACATTTTTATATTATTAATAATAAATTATATATAATTAATAATAAAATAAAAACTAAATTTGTATTAATGAAAATAGAAAAATATATTAAAATTATTTTTTAATTGTTTGTATATATTTCTACATAAATAAACATATAGATAAATTGTTTTTAAATATAAATCACATGTAATAGAATAAAAGAAAATATATTATATTATATAATTAATAACGTTATTTGTTTATAATTTATAATAAATTGTATATAATTAATAATAAAAATTTTATTAAAATTTGTATTATTTTGATATAGAAAATATTAAAAAATTATTTATCACGGTTGTAACTTAAACTTTGACTTTTTAATTAGACATAATTTCTGTTTTAAAATCATAACGTTAAACCTCCTGACTAGTTAGTTTCTTTTGCTAGGAATTTTAACTATGATTTTATTCGCCTTGAGTCTCCTCCGTAAAAAGCTTTACCTCTTCTTGTAGAAGATAGGTCAGGGGTTTTAATGCCAAGGTTAGTTGTTTAGATGTTCTATTTCTTTTGTAAGCCCAAAAAAAAAAACTTTCGGTGACAATTATTTTAATATTGGAGGTATAATAATTATTTATTATACGTTACATTTCATTTCATTATCTTTTAAATAATATTTTATTACATTATATTACGAACTCTTTTATTTTTTTCAAATAATTTTTTACTATATTATATTTTATTTTATTATAAACTGTTCGTTCATTAAAGTTGGGTTAATTCAGGCCGGAACAAAAATTATTTGATTCTATTCAACCCATCTCCGATTGGTTAGGCTTTATCAATGGTTTTTCCAAGTTGGGCCTTTTAAGTTTGATTCAGAGCCGCTTCGCAATAACATCTTGTCTTATCTTACATTACGTTACGTGTGAAATTGCACATTACATGTTGATATTGGTCCTATTGTACGTAAGGCTAGCGTTGAATTCGCGATCTAATTACCAAACTGCACATGCTGTTCGTTGAACTTTGGCTTTGCCATGTGATTTCCATGTGATGTGCGGGACAAATCTTGCATATAAGTATATAACACCACCACATCTTCACTCGTGTATGTATGGATATAATATTACGTGTCGTCCAAAGGAGGCATACATAAAAGTGAGGTATTCAGTCGGGTCGGGTGCGGAATTTCGATTAGATCAAATTAGGACCGTTTTAAATTTGATCGTGTCTAACAAAGCCTAATTTTTAGAATTTAAAATTTAAGAGATCGTTTGGTTCAACTTTTATTTTTTTATTGTAGTTTTTAGTTTCAGTTTTCAGTTTTTTATTTTTATAAAATAAAAATAAAAATATGTTCGATTGTTAATGTTATTGTATATTTATAACTGATAACAACTACATTTTAGATAAAACTTAAACATACATTATTTGTAATTAAATAACTTTATTTAATCTCTTATCTAATATTTATTAACAAATTATTAATAAAATTATGTTATTTTAATAAAATAAATAATTTATAAATTAACATTTTATTTATAAATTATTATTTATTTGAAATATATTTTAACTATTAAATCAAATTTTATTTGAATATTTATATATTTTAATTTTAATTATACATGATTTAATTATAAAAATTAAATAAAATAAAATTATTCATAATTTTATTGTTAATTAATTTTAATTATTAAATATATAAATATAATATTGAATCAAATTATTCATAATTTTTATTAAAAATTAAATAACCAAATAATATATATTTAAATGATAGTAAATTAAATTAAGAAAAAATCAAAAACAAGAAATAAACACCCACTTTTTATTATTTTCATAATTTTTGAAAACCGGAAGAAGTCAAAACTAAAACTAAAAATTCAAACAAACAAGATATTTTTACTGAATTTGAAAACAAAAACAAAAAGTCAAAAATAAAAATGAAAACAAATCATTTTCATTTAAAAATTTTAAGCATTAGGTAAAACTGAGCCCAACAAATATTTTCACTTATAATTTTTGACTACGACACTTATATATTTTATGTCATAATATATACTAATAATTAAAAATTTTAATCGATTCAACCGATGTAATATTAAAAATTTTAAACCATCAAAATTTTCGATTCAATTTATTTTGATAATTTTTGTTGTTAAAAATATGTTAATTTATTAATTAATTAGTCAATTTTCTTATATTAATAAATTTTTATAAATCGAAATAAATCAATTACTTTTTATTTAATATTTTCTTTTTAAATTAAGCTTTAAATTTTTTGATAAATAAGAATAATTTCTTTTAATCATATTTTAAATTTTTTAATTTTATTTAATCGTAAATCTTTTATATGACAATATAATATTAATTGAAATTTTTAAATTTTTATACTTATTGTCTTACCGAATTAACTTTTACTCCAATTTTTAATCTATTTCCCTTTATCTTTTTTCTTTAATCCGGCCGACTTGGGGCCCATATGGCACTAAAATAATAAAAAATAATTAATCCTACTAATTACTATTCCGACGCGTTTTGGGACTTTGACTTGGACCCACGAAGCACAAAAAAAGGCCTTTCCTTTGCTTTTACTCTTCTGGTCCCGGCCTATTTCTAGAAATATTCCTTATCTATACTGTTATTACCATCCTACCCTTATCCTATTATTCCTAGACTAGTCCTAGCACCGCCAAACATAACTAACGCGTAATCTTTATTTCGATACGACTCTGCTGCTTCTATTATTGTCATTATGAAGTCATAATTGCCAACCAATATTAAAATAAATAATTGATACCTAAAGACATATGCTAGTTTAAGAAATTTTTATTTTTGATTTTTAAAAAATTTTAAAATATCTTTTCTTGAAATTTCAATTAAAAATATCGATAAAACAAATACAAATATCATTGAAATATAATTGAGATAATAAATTAATTCAATTTTTAAATTTATATAAAATAATTAAATTTAAATTAAATTAATAAACTTTTAATAATTGTCTCTCTGTGAAATGGAGATAAGAATATGTATTAACAACACAAAGTCTCCCTTTGTGATTTGCCCCACGCAATTGCTTCAACTAAAAAGTATCAGTTGGTCCCTTCCTCAAACACCCAATCATCCCATCAACACTTTCAGCCAATCCGACATGCCAATGCTTTGCCAATTCTTAGTGACTATGTCAACGGGCTATTTTATCCACCGATAATATCCAACGGACTATTTTTTCTATCGAAGATACCTAGTGACTATATCAATGGGTTATTTTGCCCACTAAAAGTGCCTAGTGACCATGTCAACAAGCTATTTTTTCATCAAAGGTACCTAACGACCGTGCAAACGAGTTGTTTTATCCACCGAAATTGTGTCAATAGGTTAATGAAACTTATAATAAATTATTAATTTGAGCCAAATTTAATTTAATAAATGAATTGGAAGAGTATTGTTATACATTGATTAATGATAGATAACTCAATTAAGTTCTTTAATTTAATTAGAATTACAATTAATTCAATTCAATTCAAATTTGTAGATTATAAATTTTTTTATTTAAATCTATCTTACATAAGTAAAATTTTGAAAAATTATTTTATATATTATAAATGGGGAGGGAGTGGGACCCGCCATAGCTAAAGAAGAGCGCTAGAGAGAGGAATGGAGGGAGGGAGCGCGTGTGGTTTTTAGTTTTAAGAGTCCGTTTTAGTTTTACCTTTTAAAGTTCAAATCACACACAAACACAGTTGTTTTGGCTATTCCTCGCTTTCTCTTTCCTTCGTCTCTTTCGCCAGCTGTTAGTTTCATTCCAGAACTCTGTTACCAATTCCGGTTTAATTATAAATATTATTATTTATTACTTATTATTTAATTTATCATAAGATAATAAATATAAAATAAAATTTAAGTCCCAAACAAACTCAATCACGTAGCATTAGATTTAGATCTCTCCTCCGCATCTCATTGTCGAACAGTTCTCCCAACCGACGGACCGAGTCGTTCCTGGTGATTCCAGCTTCTGCATTAGCTGTAACTAGTCCGGTATGTGTTTTCTCGTGTCTGATCTTTAGATTTGTGGTTGCTAATTGTGGTTTGAATTTGAATCGGTGTGTGATCTTTTGTTTGTAGTTTATAGTCGGGGTCGGGTGGGAATTTGTGAGGGTGAGGGGAACAATGACGGCTGATGAGAAAAGGACTGGTGTGCGTGATTCTTCGGTTGATGTTGTAGAAGAGAAGTGTGAGTTAGATGTGAGTAGAGATTGTAATGGAGATAATGTGAACGTGAACGTGAATGTGAATGCGAATGGGAATGTGAAGGATGATGGAGATGGTAGCTATGTTTTTGTCAGTGGTGAGGACGTTTTCGGGCATGATCACGCCACGGATCTCAATGGCGGTTCTGCTTCTTCTCCTGAGATTGCTGAAACTGAGTTTCCTACCCTCAAGAGCGATGCTTCATCGTTGGATCATGACAACGAGGCTGTCGGTGTGGAGGATTTGGATGGACCTGCTGTCGGTGTAAAACCTGTGCCAATTGAGCTAGATCATAAAGGAGATGATAAGGTGGATTCGGTACAGGATTGTCAAGTCGACGGCACGCATGATGATCCTGAACCTGAATCAGTGCAGACAGAGGGAGAACCTATCATGCCCGTTGGAGAACCTCCTGTAGCAGTTCCCAATGTTGCTGAACCGGAGAGAGATCAGACGGTTGGAGAGACAAATTTGACTCTGGCAACAGATGAAAAGGAGAATCAAAACCAAGATTTTGTATCTACTGGGGCTCTTATTAGTCGTTCTGATTTTGATAATGAGAATGAACAGAAGGAACTAGCAGGTGAGTTCGATGTGACCGACTCAGAACAGAATTTGCAAATGGTGCCATCTCCTCTGGTTCTTGATGTCAAAGAACAAGAAGCTGCTCATGAAGTGGAAGAAGCAGAAGTTGCTGATGGTCATGCATCAGATAAACAAGAAGATGGCTTGCCTGTAACTCATGTTGAGGATAGAGGTGGAGAAAGTGGTAATGTTTCTGACTCTGTGGATCTGCATCAAGACATAGACAAAACCATCTTTAATGATGCAGCTGAGACTTCTACAGTCTCTGTTTCTGAAGGCAGTAGCTCTCCAATTGCTAATGATGATGATGCAAGTGGAGAATCAATAAATGGCCTCTCTGAGGTTGATGCTAAACCAAACACAGAAGAAACACGTCCTCATGAAGTTCCCAAATCATCAACTGTTTCTCCTGCTCAGAATGGTAGCAGTTTTCCAAGTGCAATTGATCCTGATGTGAGAAGAGACCCAGCGTGTGATATTTCTGTGGCTGGTGTACAGTTGGAGAAAGAAAGATTACCTATCAGCCAGGCTGAGGAAAGTGTTTCACGTGCTCTTCCTTGCAGTGACAATCTTTGTGATAGTCAACCCACACCTGAGCAAAAAGAGCCTTCTGAAACAGCCCCAACTTTGTCCTCGGATGGTTTCGGCAAGAATTCATCTGGTGATAGTTGTAAAAGCATCCAAGTAGCTCCTATAGACGATGCAGTAGCCAAATCAGATATCAACATCAAGGATCCACATCCTGTTATTGATTCAGACGTAGATGCTATGGAATCAAAGATTGAGGTTGAGCAAGTAGGTGTTAATTCAAGTGAAAGCACTGATTCGTTAACTGTTGATGATACAGAAACTGGAACAGGACAGAATTGCCCTGTTGTAAGTGATAAAACACCGAACTGCCTTGCTCTTGATGGTAAAGAAGAAACTGAGACTGCTCCCATGTTGGCTGAATCTGAAGAAAAAGTTGCTGATGACGCTTGCAGTAACAGCACAGATGAATCTGAAGTTTTAAAGGAGGTCAATGGGAGTGCTGTCAGCCATAAGCTCACTGTTTGCCCTCCAGATGGCCAATCCTGTATCCATGAATCAGTTGAGAGTAAAGCCAACTTGTCATCTTCCCCGGTTAATGTGGAAGTAGAATCAGGAGTTAAAGATGTCTCAATAACAGACGATTGTTCTGTAACTGCACAGAAGGTTCGAAATGATTCAACCTTAACGAGTGAAACGATGCTAAATTGCATTGAGAAAGAGAGTGGAGGAGATTTGTCTCATGGGATAAATGATAATGAAGAACAATGCCAGCAAGAGAAAGGCACTAATGAGGTTCTAGAATGTGAAACACCAAAATCTTCCCACGAATGCTCCACTATCGATGCTTCTGATGGGAATGCCGCAGCTGTTGAAGTTGGCAAAAAACCGTTTCATTTCATGGTTAGGTTTCCGAGATTTGATGACCCAAGTTTGAAAGAACAGATAAAAATTTGTCAGTCAGAAGTTGATGAGAAGACCAAAATTCGGGATGCTATTCGTGTGGAAATCCAAGCAAAAAGGGTATGCGAACGTTAATATAATATTTCTTGAAGTGGTGGTTCTTTCTTTCTTTGTTTCCTTTTACATAAAAGACTCCTATGATTAGGCCACTACCAAGGAGTATGGTGATAGTTTTGGAGCTGCCTTACAACAAGAGAAAGCTGCACGGCAGTTGCTTAAGGCTAAGCGAAAAGAAATGGATTCTCTTCAGTCTGTTATCAACAGAGTGAACAGCGCTGTTTCCATTGATGACATTGATGGCAGGGTATGACCTTCCTTCGATATTTTTGTTATGTCCAGCAAGTAGATTCATGAATTAATTGTGGTTAATGGATTGGATGCTTACCAAATCATGCTATTTATTTTTATTTGTCTTTACTCTAATTTATGGCTTGCAAGCAGATTCGTAACATGGAACACATGATACAACACGAGACCCTGCCTTTGAAGGATGAAAAGAAATTTATTCGTGAAATCAAGCAATTGAAGCAGCTGCGTGAGCAGATATCTTCTAATATGGGTACCAGGGATGAAGTTGAGCAGGCTATGAATCAGAAAAACCAAGTTGATGAGCAGTTGAAGGTAATGTTTTCTCTGGTTGTCTGCATTGCCTTAACTTTGTTAGTAATGCTACTGGTTGTTTTGTTGTGTTTGAGATTAGGGTGCTGATATGAATAGCCAACAATAAAAAATATAGCAATGTCTTGTGTTCTCCAGAAGAGAGTCATTCCATTTTCACCCGCACTAATAATTGATGATACTGATGCACAGTTTATACTTAGTTTCAGTTTAAGCAACTTACTTTTGAATCTTTTAAATTTGTAGTCTTTGAAAAAAGAAGCAGATTCACTCAAAGAGAACCTTCTCAAAGCTGAAGTAGCTACACAGGCGGCTAACAAGAAAGATGTTAATCAACATAATCAGCTAACAGAATTGCGTGCTCAGTTTAGAGCTGCAGATACAACAAGGCAAGAGGCATATGCGCGCTTAAGCATTCTGAAGAAACAATTATATGAGAAGGTATCGATCATTAACTATTAATAGTAACTATTATACTCCACTGGGCTGCATCACATATTTCTTGACAGCACAGGAATGTAACTGTGCTGTGCTGTGGGCGGGGTGAACGCTTTAAATCCGTGACATGTTACGTTTTTTGTTTTGAAATTTCTGTAAGGTTGAATTGCTGGATGTGCAAAAGTTTAAGTAACGAGTGTTTTCCTGGAATATGCAGAATAGATGCTTTTGGAAGTACAAGGATGATATAATGGTAGCTAATGACTTGGCATTCAAGGGACAGAAAGAGGAACTTCAACGTCATTGTATAAACCAAGTAAGAAAATACGGTTTCTTTGACACTTTGGATCTTGCAAATTAGCTTGGGTTTTGCACTAACAGAACTTTGATTTAGGTGGAGACGTTTATGGAACTCTGGACCAAGAATGACGAGTTTCGTAAGGAGTATGTGAGGTGCAATTTGAGAAGTACAGTGAGGAGATTGCAGACATTGGACGGTCGTTCGCTTGGCCCTGATGAGGAACCACCTGTGATCCCTAACAACAATATCGAAAGAGTGGCAAAATACAACATCGTATCGTCGACTGCCGCTGTTCAACCGGAAAAACCAGTTCCACCTGTGGAGATAGAAGTGGGCGACAAGTCAATGACAGAAGTTAGTGCCCAAATGAAGCAAACATCTAAAAGTAAAAAGTCTGCTAAACCAGCTGTCTCCGGGAACGTTGTGGCAACTGTTTCTGGCAGGGATGAAAATGAAGAGGAAAGAGAAGAGGATGAGCCTAAGAAATCAAAGGAGGAGGAAGAGCTGGCTAGGAAGGAAGAGGAACTGAGAAAAGCAGAGGAAGAAGCCAGGTTGCGAGAACAGAGGAGATTAGAGCAGATAGCCAAACACAAAGAAGCAATGGAGAGGAATGAAAGAAAAGCTGAAAGGAACCAAGCTAGGGCTATTGCAAAAGCACAGAAGGAAGCTGAAGAAAGAGACCGAGTAAGTTCCACCGAGATTCTGCACTTCTGAATACATTAAGTGCTGAATACATGGATTTACATTGTATCTTGATCAATTTCAATAATCGGGTTTATTGATATAGTGAATTAATCATTACCTCCCCTTTGGTTTCGTCTTGTAGAAAAGGGAAAAGAAAGCAAGGAAGAAGGCGAATAATAAGCCATCAGCTGCACTAGCAGCAGATGGAAATTGTAAGGATGAGGAAGACTCTGTTCCGGTACCAGAGACTCCGGTTGAGTCAAAGGAGTCTGAAACAAGAGATAAGCCTGTGGCGGTGAGCACCACCGTGAAAAAGAAGCCATCTCATTCTCACTTCACAAAGCAGACAAAAGCAAAATCTACGCCGCCGCCTCTGCCACTCCGCAACCGGAGCAAGAGGAGGATTCCGACATGGATGTGGGCCGTCCTGATAAGTCTTCTTCTCTTGGCCTTATTTTTCATTGGAAACAGCAATCTATCTGTTCATTTTAGGCTGCCAAGTTTTGGGTTCTAAATTATCTCGCTCAACTGAAATAGTCTTGAAATAGGGAATTAAAATTGATTAGATTAGATCATATCATATTTAGGCAAATCAAATTCTTTTCTTCTGGTAAGTGTTTGGGTTGAGAGGCTTGTGATTGATTGCTTCCCTTTTTTTATTTATAATTTTCTTTTACACATACCAATAGGTTTATTATTTCCTGTGATGATTTGATATTACTCTCCAGATACTGTTTTCTCATTTAAGTGTGATGATAATAGATAATACAATAAGCATTTATTTTGTTTTATATAATAATTTTAATTCAAGCATATTCTAGTGCATGTCTGCGATGTTTCGCTTGAAATACAGCTGGTTCCCATAGATTGATTTGAACTTGGTAGTCCAGTACGGACGAATTGATGAAAACGACACCTTATCCCCTGTCTGTCTCTGTCCCCTCGTACACTTGGGCTCGTGCATAGGTCGCGGGGTGGTTGGCCTAACCACTCATTATCATCAGACTTTTAAGTAGTTAAAGTTAAAACTCTGATTTTCACTTTAATATTTTTAAAAATTTTGCTCTTTTTATATAATATCACTATTTAAAACGATATTAGTAGTATCCTAAGCACTCAAATTTTAGTATCAAATTGACTAAACGTGTGATTTTGTTACATCTTACTCAAATTATATCAGTGACAATGTTAAGTATTCAATTATTAGGATCAAAATGACTAAAATTGTCATTTGTTATCTCTAATGTCACTATTGTACATACTTAAATATTCAATTCTTAATATCACATAGACTAAATCAATTTTGTATCTTATTCGACTCCTTAAATATTTATTTCTTAATATTAAAATTATTAAAAGTGTAATTTTGTTATCTCTATTTATTCATATTGTATTTGAGATATCTTTTTAAAAATCTTAGTATCAAATTGACTAAAAGTATAATTTTGTTATCTTTAATATCAATTTTGTTTATATTTGTGACATTGTAAACATTCAATTCTTAATATCAAACAGATTAAAAGAGTAATTGTATTATCACGTATTAATGACATCTTAAATGCTCAGATCTTAGTATTAACTCGATGAGTAATATTTAATAATAAAATGTTATCTATCGATAAGACTTTTTTTAGGTTCTACCTTAGACTTGATATGTGTCGTGGGTCTAGTTTAGGTTAGCGGGACAGCCCAAGTGCATGAGCCCCATGATCAGTGGAATAGGAATACATAGCGTGGAAATTGGAATCTCTAATGGAAAACAAAAGGACAAGTATCATTCATGCCGCCCACTTTACTTGGTACGTATTACTGTTTTCGCATTTTGTTTTACCCCAACGTTGTATCCACACAATCGGCGCTGACCAAAAGGCAAACAAACAAAGCTGTGGAAAACCAAAAAAACGAAAAGAAAATTCGGAAAAAGACATTTTAACCACAAAATTAACAAATTTAAAAGACAGTTTAAAATAATAACTAATTTATTCTTTAAATATTAAAGCTTTAAAATAATAAAGATTAGAGTAAACTTAATTTATTATATCGTATAAATAAAGGCATTATCATATTTATACTCGACATTCGTTTTTGTCATCATCTTCACATTCAGTCTAAAGTCTCTCAATAAAGTAAAGCTTAGAGGGATCTAATAGCCTTACCCTTATATAATAAAAATGTTGTTTTCAATAAATCTACGTACAGATTTGACAACAAAAAAGTGACACAGATTAAAGAGTAAAAAATAAAATTGACACGCTAAATATATATGTAAATAAAATTACAATAAATAAATAAAATATAACTCGACTTTTAAAAATAAAATATATTTTAAAACTAAAATATAACAAAATATATCATTTCTTTATCTGTAGAAAAGCATCAATATCTAAATGATAAGATAGCAATATAACATCAAAGAATAGTAGAAAAACACCCATATCTAGAATTATGTATCGTATGTTTATATATTATCATTATTTTGTATTACATATGAGTTTGCCGATTAAGTAGATGTAAAAATGTGTAATATCAAACTTTTCAAAATTTTGCATTTTAACAAGATTAGTATTGGCTGTTGTTGTTGTTATTGTTGTATAAGTAAAAATATTACGATAAATTTGATAAAAATAACATTTTTCAGAATTTGTGTAATTTCCTAAATAAAAAATAAAAACACACACAGAATTTATGTAAAATAGGTCTAATTTATTTATTTATGGTTAGTTTTATGAAAGAAAAAGAAAAAAGAAGGGAAAATGCCAGGTAGGATAGGAATGAATGTGTGTGTTTACTGAGTCAGGAGTTGAAAATGATAAAGAAAATACCGTGTGAGATAAAAGGAGAGTCGAGATAAGAGAAGAGAAGACCGAAGAGAGATGCCGCAGTTCAACACAATCTTTCTTCCCTACGAACCCAACCCAATCCAACCGTCGCCTTCTTCAAAAAACTTTTGAGTTGTCTCTTTTACTTAAGATTCCAAGTTCTTTCGTGGTTGAATTGATTGAATTTTCAAGATTCAGTGTCTGAGGTTTGGATTAAAGAAGAAGAAGAAGAAGCAAAGTTAGATCTGTGGATGGACAGAGCGGCGGCGGCCGTCGGAGGAACTCAACAAAATTTTCTTGCACAGCAGCTCCGCCTTTCCCTTTAAAAGTTACTTTTTTCCTGCTCGGCCTAAAAGGTTCACTTTTTTTTTTAATTTCCTTTTTTTTTTCAAGCTAGGTAGGAGTTGAGTTCTGTTCATATATTCTGTGTGGTTAAAGGTTCTTACTTTTATGGTGCAACTTCACTGGAAGAAGAAAGTAAAAGAAGGGTCGCAGTTGTAATATGAAGGCTCTTAGATTTCTGTGATCTTTCCTTGTAGAGCAAGGGAAGTTTTTGCAGATTTTGGGTGATTTTTGTGGAAGGATATAGCAAAGAGAGATGGAGGAGGTAGGGGCGCGAGTAGCTCCTCCGCTGTACAGCCACAATACTTCGTCGTCTAGCAGATGTTGCGAAGGAGCTTCCATGGCTAAAAAGCGAAATCTTGGTTATCAGATTCCTAATTTTCTGTACCAACAACAGCAGCATCACAACCAAAGTGTCAACTGGAATCCAAAAGCGTGGGATTGGGATAGTGGGAGGTTCGTGGCAAAGCCGTTGGATCCTGACGTTTCGCACTTGGGAACTTCTTCTACTTCCCACCGCGAACATCGCAACAGCAAACATGATTTTCCCTTCAGTCATCATGAAGACGACGAAGCTCTTCGGCTAAATCTAGGTCGAGGTTTGAATACTGTGGAGGAACCCCCAGCTAGACCCAAAAAAAAGGTCCGCTCCGGATCTCCGGGCACCAGTTCATATCCAATGTGTCAGGTTGATAATTGCAAGGAAGATCTCTCCACTGCAAAAGACTATCATCGCCGTCATAAAGTTTGTGAAGTTCATAGCAAATCCTCTAAAGCCTTAGTGGGGAAGCAGCTGCAGAGATTTTGTCAGCAGTGCAGCAGGTTTGTCTTGTCATTACTGCAGCGTTTAAACCTTCAACTTCCACTTTCATAATTTGTCTCTCTCTGCTTTTTCCTTTTAGAATTTGAAAGCTTCATCAGTACTTAACGATTTCTCTTACTTTTTCTCTGCAAGATTTGGATAATCACTTTCTTTACCATCAGAGTGTTCAAGTATTGTTTTTTTTTTATATTTAGATTCATGCCAAATGACCTTGGTTCAATACTTTTTATCCAGGTTCCATCCCCTGTCAGAGTTTGATGAGGGTAAGAGAAGTTGTAGGCGAAGGCTCGCCGGGCACAACCGGCGAAGAAGAAAAACCCAGCCAGAGGATGTTTCCTCTCGGTTGGTCCTCCCTGGAAACAGGGACACTCACACTGCAGGAAATGGAAACTTAGATGTTGTTAAGTTATTGACTGCTCTCGCCCACATTCAAGGTTGCAGAATTTTTATCTTATGTAACTCTTGATCTCTGTTCTGATGTTGTACTGAAACTTAAAATGTCATTTAACAACTTGCAGGAAAGAATGAGGACAAGAGTGCCAACTATCCAACAGGTCCCGATAGAGATAAACTCATTCAGATTCTCAGTAAAATAAATTCGCTACCTTTGTCGATGGATCTTGCTGAAAAACTGTCTGGGAATTTAAGTCGGAAAATCACTGACCAAACTCTGTCGGAGCACCAAAACAAATTGCATGTGTCTGCGGCTTCTCCATCAATTGTGGACTTGCATAACGTTCTTTCAGCTACTTTGGCAGCTTCTGCACCTGATGTCCTTGCAGGTCTGTCGCAAAGAAGTAGCCAGAGCAGTGACAGTGAAAAATCTAAAGTAACTAGCTCTGGTCAACTGACTGGTTCTCATCAGCAAAAGAGACCACATCTGGAATACCCTTCTGCTGCTGGTGAGAGAACTAGTAGTTGCTATCAATCTCCTGGTGAAGATTCCGACTGCCATATTCCAGAAACTCGTCCTACTGTCCCACTACAACTCTTTAGCTCCTCACCAGAGAATGATAGCCCGCCAAAACAGGCATCTCCTAGGAAGTATTTTTCTTCTGATAGCAGTAATCCTATCGAAGAGAGATCTCCTTCTTCATCTCCTCCTTTTGTGCACAAATTATTCCCACTCCACAGTATGGCGGAAACTATCAAGTCAGAAAAGACGTCAATGCATGGAGACATCAGTGCGGATGTTAAAGGGAGTGAGGCTGAAGGTTGTGCGTTGCCTCTTGAACTCTTTAAAGGTCCTAGTAGAAGCAATGCAAATGGTGCATTTGAAAGCTTTCCTTGTCAAGGTGGATATACTTCTTCCTCTGGGTCAGATCATTCACCTTCTAGTCAGAGTTCTGAGGCTCAGGTGATTTTTCTTTAGCAATGTCTGGATTATTTTTCTTTTGGTGGTTTGTGTTCATTCATTTCTTAGTTTCATTACTACCTATTTTTATAAACATTTTGTCTGTATGTTTCTATACAGGATCGAACGGGTAGAATAATTTTCAAACTATTTGACAAAGATCCAAGTCACCTTCCAGGGACATTACGCACACAGGTGAGTGTTGGGGACATTTTGGGATATTCACTACTTTGGTTTTCAGGTGTTTGTCTGCATTGTAAGCCACAGTAATACCTGCTTTTGGGGATCATCATAATAGTTTGCACATGTTTCAGATTTACAATTGGCTTTCCAATAGTCCATCAGAAATGGAGAGCTACATAAGGCCTGGTTGTGTGTTTCTATCAATTTATTTGGCAATGTCATCTTCTGCCTGGGAGCAAGTGAGTGCAATGCTTTAATGATGTTGTGAAATATTACAAAAGCCTTATGCTAAGCACTTGAAGGCCATATTTGGTTGTGTAGCTTGACAGGAATCTGCTTCAGCAAGTTGATTCTTTAGTTCAGTGTTCGAATTCTGATATATGGAGAAGTGGAAGGTTTTTACTGCAGACAGGCAAGCAACTGGCATCACATAAAGATGGTACGTAGGCCAAAAATGGGCAAAAGATTTATTGTCATATATTGTAATTTTTTCTATATCAATTGCAGAAATATTTTCGTATGTTCAAGTTAACATTTTCTCAAATTAATATCGCAAGTCTGACTATTTCAGTTATTTGTGTTTTGTGTATTCACAATTCAGGGAGGATTCATTTATGCAAATCATGGTGTAGTTGGAGCACTCCAGAGTTGATTTCTGTTTCTCCGGTGGCAATTGTTGGTGGGCATGAGACTCCTCTTCTGTTGAGGGGGAAAAATCTTACTAATCCTGGAACTAAGTAAGCAAAATTTTTCTTCTTTGTTCCTGTTTTTATATTCTTTGTCTTTGGGATGATGATTGATCATTTCTCCATGTTTCCTATATTGTTTACAAACACTTTGGCCAGGTTTCTGTGCACTGATATGGGAGGCTACACATCTCTTGAAGTCACATCATCAACTTGTGCAGGAAGCATATATGATGAGATTAATGTGCTTGATTTTAAAATTCACGTCACATCTCCTACTGTTTTAGGTCGCTGTTTCATTGAGGTAAGAGACATCAGTCAGTTAATATAGTATTGAGCTATGACATACTCCTTGAGTAATTTTTTATTTTGTGAATGACCTTGTGGATCCTATGGAACAGGTGGAGAATGGATTCAAGGGAACTTGTTTTCCTATAATTATAGCAGATGCCAGCATATGCAAAGAACTAAGACTCCTGGAAAGTGAGCTTGATGAAGAGGCTACAACTTGTAATATCATTTCAGAAGGACATGCAAGCGACTTTGGACCCCCTACTTCAAGAGAGCAAATACTCCATTTCTTGAATGAACTTGGATGGCTCTTTCAAAGAAAGAGACCTATGTCTGAGATTCCAGATTACTCATTAGGCCGCTTCAAATTTTTGCTTGTTTTTTCTGTTGCAAGAGATTACTGTGTTTTGGTCAAAACAATTCTAGATATGCTGGTGGAAAGGAATTCAGATGGAAGTGGACTTTCCAGGGAATCATTGGAGACACTTTTGGATATACAGCTTTTGAACCGAGCTGTAAAAAGGAGGTCTCTGAAAATGGTGGAGTTGCTGATCAATTATTCAGTTAAGAGTGATAACACTTCTAACCGGTTCATATTCCCACCCAATCTTGAGGGACCTGGTGGCATTACACCATTGCACTTGGCTGCTTGTACATCAGGCTCAGAGGATTTGGTTGATGCTTTAACGAATGACCCACATGAGGTAAGATTATGGACATTTCTGTTTCTTCATCCCTCGCATTTTGTATGCGGTCTTTTTGACCTTTAGATGGTTTTTCCGTTTGGCATTTATGAAAACCAGAGCTTCAGTTTGACAGCATATTTTATTTCTTGTTCATATGGTATTGTTAAACGCCTCATGCCCAATGGCTAAATATGCATTGATTTATCTTTCAATTGTGCACTTCCAAAAAGTCTATCCCTTTCTGCAGGTTGGATTGTCTTGTTGGAAAAGTCAGCTGGATGCAAATGGCCAGTCTCCACATGATTATGCTATTATGATGCAGAACCACTCTTATAACACACTTGTGATGCAAAAACTTGCTGACAAAAGAAATCGCCAAATTTCTGTGACAATTACAAATGAGCTAGAGCAGCCATTGTCAGCTGCAGAGCAAGAACGTAAGATAATCTCCCGCTATCAGCAAGGACAGAGATCTTGTGAGAAGTGTGCAACACTGGCAGCAAAGTACTACAGGGGGATTCAGGGACCAAGAGGCTTACTCCAGCGCCCGTACATTCACTCAATGCTAGCAATTGCTGCTGTCTGTGTATGTGTTTGCCTATTTCTGCGTGGTGCCCCAGATATTGGCTTAATTGCTCCTTTTATGTGGGAGAATTTGGATTATGGAGCCATTTAGAGACAATAGAGAATATGTCGTCAGAAGTGGAGACAATATGAAGCTAGGGGGCAGCTAGTGGCAATTTTAAGCTTGTTCTCTTTTCATCTCCAAGAAATGGCAACCCAGAAGATTAACTCTGTTGTATGGGAATATAACGGGTGGACAAGATGCGTATTTTCATTGAAAAAGAGTTGGTAAAACAAGACTTCAAGTGATTTTGCATGTTACTAGGTTGGCACCTAGTTATTATTTTGTGACAAACCTTAGGGATATACATACACCTTTTGGCTCATTTTTGGATCAGTTGCTCATGAATCTTTTATGAGTTCCTTTGTAGAGGTATTTTGGTTTAAATTGTATAAGTGCTGGGCTGAAATTAGATGGGGAAGTTGAAGAGATGGCACAGGGCGAAGAACTGTTAAGTAAGCTGAAGTGCAAAGTTCTCTTTCAAAGAAGATGGCCAAGGCAAGTATATGTTGTTGAAGATTTAATAGGTTTTTCCTCGTGTCTGATTATACTTAATTCATCTATTTTTGTTTTAACAAATGATAAGGAATCCAGTATTTCTGACTTTTGTACTTTAATTTCTCTACTGTAAAGTTGATCGGTTAGGGGATCAATGATACAAGCTATATTGTATGATAAGATAGTGGAATATTGTTTGATCACAGAGGAAATAAAATGCATGGCGCTTTCCCTTTCATTTGGGATGTTAAATCTCGTCTCTCTTCTCTACTTTTTATGTCTTCTATAGATTCTTGAATAGTTTGCATGATAACTATTGGAAGAAGAATGTTGTTCATTTGCCAAACACTGTAAATTCACATGATCCTGGATGTTCTCATACTGGGAAAAGATGAGATGGTTTAGCGAACGGTAGGAAATGTATGTGTGTAGATGATAACAAACTTATGATATGGGCTGGCTTTGCATGAAGTTGGTGGTGACACTATGTGATGCAGTATTAACTTCTGATCGATGAACTGAATTCGGAGAGTTCTTTACCAAACCAATTACGGAGCCATTGCATATGCACTCTGCTCTCATTTGGTAATGGAGCAAGTTTATTTCTTGAGAGTATAGATGCATATACCTCTTATAGTGTAATTGAAAAAAGGCTCATTCTTTGTGTATTTCCAAAGGTAAGGGACAATGGTTTGTTATTTCAAGCGCACTGATACAATTGATAGATTATAGATATAGCTTATTGTTTCAGTCTTGTCTTTTGCATGCATATGTACATGTCAAGAGATCAGGTAGTGAGATTGCTGAGACAAGATACAATAAACTAGCTTTATTCTGAGATTTAACATATAATTGAAACAAAATATAGATATCACACTTGTTGGACAGATTAAATCAAATACACAACAATAAGCACTTGTAGACATCTTTATAACTATGCAAACAGAATTGTCAGTATCCATATATATATTTATGCGACCTTGAACATAGTCTATCAACTTGTAGCAGTTTCAGTTTCAGTTGTGATAATTATTGACAGGTCTCCTGCCTTCGCCCCCTCTGGTAACACTTTGAATAAGGACTTCACCAACACCTTGTCCAAGTCCATCAACAAGGCCACCAATGAATTCACCCACAACCTGAGAAGCCAGCCGAACAGCAGTCACTAGCATGCTGGATTTTTTAGGTCCCTTTCCATTCACCATTTCCTTTGCACAAATTGCGTGCAGATGATAATCACATACACAGCACCGGTACACTCTCCCTGATCTCTTCCTGTTACAAACTCCACACACAAAACCTGGGTCCCCGTTCACGGCAAGTGATAGGATTTTGAGGGGATGCTGGTGGATTGTTATGTTAATCTCAGTGGACAACGTGGCACAACAGGGGTGCATTTGATAACCACACGGGTTGCATCCAAAACTGTATCCTTTGGTTGCCTTGCCACAAACGTCACACTTGGATTTCTTCACTGTATATTATGTGTATAGCAACAGAGGTTACTTTATATGCTTATAATTTATGTCTATCTGCATGCAGTAAGCATGTGAAATAATGATCGTAAGTACTGTTAGCAAATAAATTCACCTGGTTTAGAAGAGAAGAAAAGTTGGTGTTGCATGTGGAAAGGGTGAGCCTTTAGAGCAGGAGGAGCCAAGGCACAGAACTCATGCAGCTGAAATTCGCATTGTCGACAAGCGAAGCGCTTGCCAGAGCCATACTCCTTGCAGCCTGAACATTTATAAGAGTCAGGGAGTTCAAGTTGAGACAAAGGGTGTTGTTGATGACCTGAGTGCAGTATTTGTTCCCCAACAGGATTAGGAGAGGTTGGGAATTCAATCAAGTAGGACTTCTTGTGTGCATTTGTATTTGTTTGCGGAGGAGAGTCAAGGAGTTCCATAGAAGTAGAACCAAGCTTCTTCCTAGGAAATGAAGTGGTTTTCTTGAGACTCATGTTATATGTATCCTGAGGGGAGAATTTGGGGTGGTCCGTATGGTACATTGGTGGGAGAAAATGGCTCCGCAGATATGGAATATTTATGCTGGAAAGTTGGCTCACACACACTGTACAAAAGGGTAAGAGAAGGAGGCTATACCAGTACCCTGTAGAAAATCAAACGCGTACTCACTGTTGACTCTGAATACAAATATGGAGAGAGAGTAAAGAATGCATAAATACTATTACTAATGTGAAATGAAAGGAAGGATCAAGTTAAGATAATAGAAACTTGGAAAAGGCGTGAAGTCTGTACCTTCGAGGTGCTAACACAAGAATTTAGATGAAGGGCCCCTTCCCCTGACTCGTGTAGGTTTGATTCCCTTTCTAGGCATTCTGGAGAAAGAAGAAACTCAATAAAGGAGCAAAGAAATTGGTGCCCTGTGATTCCCACCACTCACATTACCCTTTCCTCCATTTGTCAAGCTTTCTTTTCTTTTTTCCTCCTTAAATTTTCTTCCATTTTATAGTTTTTTCCTTTTGTAATTAGACCTTCTTATCATTGATATGGCTATAAATAGAATTTTCTATTATAGTTTTTTGTGATTGGTTATAGACTAAGATGTAGCTAATACATTGCATTGAGGTATCTGTTTTTAAGTAACTCTTTTTCTCTTCAAAGACTTTATAGGCACAGAATCCAAATCCTTCCAACACTACAGACTTTTATGATATTCCATATCCTTTTTAATTTCTGTAAAGCCATACTTTTACTTCCTCCATTGTTATGATTGTTTGGAAAATTTGGTCCCGAATCACTTGAGATAGGGATGTGCACTCCTCTAGTATGTCCTGTAAATTGAATGATTAGCTACATAGTGAGTTGTAGAGAATATTTGGACAACAAAATTTCCCCATACTATCAATGATTTCTTGGACTTTCTTCGAAGGTAGAGTGATTCTCCAAGCTCCAATTATTCGGTTTCTTAAGTATTCTACAATCACAAGTGATTCCCATTTTGATTAGGTGGGAAATTGACAAGTGTCATCCCTTGACATAAACACTATTTTAGATAGCTACTAACTATCCTATCATACACTTGGATTTAAGAGTAATCAAGTAATTCTTAAGAGAGCTTGTCTGGTATATGCCATGGCATTCTATGATAAAATCTCTAGCAATCTTTGAATAAGAGATAGAGAAAACAGATCAAAGGAAGGTAGGAGTAATTTATATGGAAGATTGGAGTCATGGTTAATCAGATGGAGACATGAATTGTATAATAATATATCACATCAATTCAAATCTGATGGTTGAAACAGGTAGCGCTAACGCTGTAATAATCATCTCAGGACCGAAGAAGCTAATTAAAATGGGAGTTGATGATACACAAACCTTCTTGTTAATACTGTTGATAAAAACATGCTTACATAACCGTTTCCTAATGAGGTTCACTCAACTGCACATCGAAGTTGATTCTTCAGAGGAAACCATTCTGCATAAAATCTTGACAGTTGGATTGTTCTTCAGCTACAGTAACATCACATTTGCACTTTATATGATTGTAGGGATATTGTTAAGAATCTGAAGATTTATTCAACCTCAGTCACCATCTTAAACCACCATATACTCATCATGAGACTTTACCATTGATCTGTCAAGAGGTGAACTAGGCAAGGATGCAGATGTGGAAGTAAACTAATTTTTCACACGTAATATAATTTTCTTGCTCTTATCTGCCAGCACTATGTAAGCCTTGACCAGCTCTTCCTTCACCATGAAAAGTACAGAAGCTGCAAAAACGCTCTGTACTATTTTTGTGCTCATCCCCTTGTAAAAACCAGGCAATCCCTCGTATCGCACCATTTTGAATATCGCATCAAGAGTACCTGAATGTATAAAAATACAAGACAGAAAGCCCCATTATTCTAAAGTTCTCACCTGTGACACTCCAATTATGTCAACTTGCAATATACAAGGATACAAAGCTAATGCGCAAGTTAACGATTAATAAAGTAAAAAAGAAAGGCAAAATGAAAATTTTAATCTATTTTTGTTTATAAAAAAGCTATTTGTATGAATAATACTTGAAATTTCCCTTCAAACACGAGAAAATGCAAGATAAAAAATGTCAGGTAGGGAATGGACAGGGGACGTGGATCTGGTTTGATAACTAGTTTGAGGTAAGCCCTATTATTCACAACTTTGAGTTTCTTCATTTAAGGGATAAATTGCCACTTAATCTTGAAGTCTCTTCTCTGATTTGCAACATGGGAAATGGAGGGGTAGTTTCAGAGGCTTTGCTAACACTTACCTCGTCTGAATGATGTGAGGACTGAAGATGTTATTACTTGGACTCTCAATCTGAATGGAGACTACTCTAACAAGTCTTGTCATCAGTCGTTCGCTTACAGTTCTATTGAAGTTCCATGGTATAATCTTTTATGGCGTAATACTTTGAATCCTAAAGCCTCATTTTTCACCTGCCTCGCAATTAAGAACAAGCTCAGGACGGGAAGGCAATGGCATGGTAACGATGCTTTTATATTATGTGAAATGGCAGTGGAGGTCAGAGACCATCTCTTCTTTCTTTGTAGATACTCTTAAGTCAATCTGGAGCAGGATTTTGCTTTTGCTACCAGATAATAGCAGCAGATATGAATGGGAACAAACTCTGGAATGGGTTATTCGACACTCAAAACTAGGGTACACTAATGTAACTCTTTACAAAGTAGCTTTTACTACCACTGTTTACACCGTTTGGAAGGACAGAAACCGAAGAAGATTTACAGAAGTAAAAGAAGGGAAACATCAACTCGCAGCAAGAATTGTAAATTGGATCAGAGCTTCCATATATGCTCAAAATGCACAACACAATCTTTCCACTGACATGAGGAACAGATGGAAATTATACAGTACTCAATCTTTGCTCTATGTTTATCTTTTGCAATGTAACATCCCCCCAGAATCCTCAGTTTTTTTGTAAAGTTAGTTAAGGCTATAAACCTAGAACTCGTTATAATGTAGCTATAGCTTTGTCTATAATTAATACAACATTCATTTTTCAAAACAAAAAAAAAAGTTAGGTATATGTCAAAATTATTTCCACTTGTAATAAAACGATCAACAAAGATAAATGATGGCAAAACCCAATAATATAAAAGACATGCTATGAATACAAACTAAAAGGAAAAACAGTTGATGAAACTGACAGAATTTACTATTCAGAAATTTGAATTTTGTATCTGGAATACAAACCCGAGTATCTCAAAGCACTACTTCCACCAATCTCCTGTTTTGCTTGAAGTCGGGACTGCCATTTGAAAAATAAGGAGTAACTTTAGGCAAACCATGCAAAAAAGCGTGTGTGAATTTGGCTGAGTGGGAGCATCTGCTCACAGTGGGAAATGGGAATAAGCTCATGTCAATGTTAAGCCCACAATTTCAGTTGTTGCAAAGCAGGTTATGGTAAAGCAGTCCTCTTGAGCACAAAAAATTATTGCAAGCCGTAAAACCTTACTTGCCAAACATGAATACTTGAGTCTCACCAAAGGCTTTAGAGCTTATGAGTTTTCCTACTGACTGTCAGGAAACTATCTCCAGATTTTGCAAAATGATTACTTAGAGGTAAATAGTCAGTTAAAGAGGGGCAGTTATGAGTCATATCATCACTCGTCTTTTGCATCTTTCCAGGCAATGGGTCTAGGATGAGAAAAGGGTAACTGATTCCGAATTTACCTTCACAACTAATAACGGATAAGTTGAGACAGTTGCTCCCAATTTTGCCAAAGCTCCAAGTAGAAACACCTATTCATAAATGAAGAGAACGTTACATATAAGCATGAAAAGGTCCAATGTTTTGCAGATAACAGAAATTCCTGTAGTGTAATTATAAAGGTCGAACTAATACTAATTATCTCAAGGTAGCGTTATACCTCCAGAGCAGTTACATCTTTATACCCCTGCTTGTTAGCGGATCGTTTAGCTCGAAGATGCTTTAGTGAGGTTTCGTAGATCATGAACTGGATTGATGGGTTGCAGACCTGCCATGTCCAAATCTCAAGTATATGAATGACTGAAAAACTGCTTTCTGACTTATGATTTGATAATCCAAATCAGACCAACACTAACCATAATAAGGGTAGGGACGATTCCTTTCCAGAATCCAGCAATTCCTGCTTCATTATAAACTTCACGAGCCTGAAATCGTTAAGCACACAAAACGACATCAAAATACCAGCTACTAAGGTAACTCCAGTATTACATCATCCCTATGACATTAAAACGCAAGCATTGTCAAAAAGGAAAGAAAATGAAATAACTATGAACCGCTTGCAAAGTCCCATGTGGATGAGGCTTTATGGAATCAAGTTCAGCCAATTTCTCTTGCAATGTTGAACCAGAGGTCTCATGCAATAAAGCTTCCTTTTTGGCCTCCATAATTTTCCTTTCTGCTTGTGTGTGTGTCTGGGATCACATAAAAATTGTCACGCACCATTGGTTCAAAATCACGATTAGAACAGTAGTTAAGCATCCCAAAACAATTATGAATCAATCTGGTCCATGTCTCGTATATCTGACATGGAACTACTGTCATATATATATATACATGAATATCTTGAAGAAAATGAGCTAGGAGTACCCAGTAGCCTCCCCCATCAAGACCAGAAGTAAATAAAGCTGCAAGTGTATTTCCTTTTACTTGTGCGTATCGTGGATGGAGCTAGATCACTCAACGTGACGAAGTTAACAATTATTAGGATGTTAATATAAAAAGAAGTGGCTGGGTGGCTTGTCTGGTGATACAATTGACTCGGCCATCATATTAATTCCAAAATAAAAACCCAAAAGTAGGTATTTTTTTTAACTTTTCACTTATATGAATGGTTCCACAGGCTGCCATAGTTCTGTCTACATGGTGCATTGTCTGTGCGAATGCATGAAAAAAGAGGTATGAGTGTATGACATGTGTAGGTATAACTAGGAAGATTTCTTTTTTCCCACTTGTGATGGTCTCAATAACATACTGATACATATAAAAAAAGTATAGAATTGGTATAATACATGTTCAAATGTTATTCGTTCAGAGTGATGTAAAGGAATGTGTTCTAATGCATGAGGCATTGTCATTATCAATCAATAAGAAGTCTAATTTTCTTTTTCTTTTTCTTTTTGTTTTTTGCTTTCTCTCTTCTCTATTTTCTTTTACTATTTCTTATTTTATAAACTCTACTTTCTTCTATTCTTCTTCTTCTTCTTCTTCAATTCTTGATACAATAAACGATCACGAAGTGGAAGTGGTAAGGAAATCACTAAAGACAACTAAAACGTCGGAAATGTTTAAAACTTTCCAACCACACCTGCATACGTGTCACAAGAACCCATATAGGATTAGTCAGCATTACATTCAACGCCCTGAAAGATGATGATTGTAGAGAAAGGTCATCAATTAGGTAAAGGACATCTCTAACATCATAAGGGAAACGTTGCATATTACAGATGAGTTAAATCAGATCTCAAATGTAAATGCACATAAAGCCATATCTGACTGGATACAAGGGAGTTCTCACCCAGCAAAAGCAGCCACAACAAGCCAAGAAAACATGCCAACAGTACCATCACCACGCCCTTTGGCTTTACGGGAAGCTGCAATCAACTCGGCCTTGTTTTTAAACACTTGATAAAAGTAGTAGTAGATTCCCTGACAGTATGAAAGAATCAAATAAAAAGAAATCATACAAATAACTGAGATTCCAACCAAAAGATAATTAAAGAGTTCAGTGGCAAGGACTAGGAACAGTAAACGATAACAAAGGAAACTATCAATAGCTAAAATATGAAGAATGCATGATTGGCAGCAAAAACATCCCAAATGCAGAATCCATTACAATGCAAAGCAAGTCAATACAATTCAATCCGGAATTCGATAAAAGCATACACATATATGGTGTAAAGAGAACTCAATTCATACGCATAAATACAATATAAATGAACAAAACGAGACCTGAGAAGCAGCAGTTCCGAGGAGTGAAGGCTTGAGGCCACTGTAAAGTCCACCCCATCCTTCATTTTGAATGACCTAATAAAAATCGATTAAGTTGACAAGTAGCAAAACTAAAGGAAACAAAAAATGAAAATTGCAAGCGCAAATACAATTAAAATTAACCTGAATAATCTGAAAAAGTGTAGATTTCGTGTTAGCAGTACTAGCAGTGGTAGATTGAGTGAGAAGAGGCTTGTCCTTGTCCTTCCTGGCTATTCTCTCGGTCTGTTGGCGCGTATTGACCTGCAAATCAAAAGTCCCGACGATCAGTGTGAAGAAGAAGAAGATAAAACTATGAAGGGAGTAGATGGAGATGGATATGGAGGAGTAGTGTAAAGTGGCAGCAGTAGTAGTAGTATTACTGTTTGAAGTGGATAAGTGATGATCTGAGCAATAATACCACCACCTGCTCCGGCTAATCCATTGGCCACCGCGCTTGAGCTTGACTTCGACATTCTTCTTCTTCTTTCTTCTTCTGCTAACTACCTCTTCTGTTACCCGTAGCCTCACCATTTCCAAAGACGTGGTCTAACGAATTTTGTTGGAAAAAAACAAGGATATTCCATATTATATTTAATATTTATTTATAATTTATAATCCTTTTCTTTTTTCCTTTTTTTTTATTTTCCATCTCTCTCTTCCCCGACCCTTCGTCTCTTTTGTAAATAAGTCGTACGAAAACAACTTCTAAACTAGCTAAAGATAAAATCGTGTACTGTTGAATCTCTCTAAACTTTACAAAACAACAACATTGATATTAAATGTTGTTATTGTAGTAGTATTTATAATTTATCAGGTACTCTATATTAAAAACTTTTATTAAAGTTATGTTGCGTTAAAAATATTAAATGAATTGATGTTAATAAAAAATTTAAGAATTGAATTATTTGATTATTACAATATTAAAATAAAAATTAAGATAAAGAGTTTATATATTTATTAATTTTTATTTATTTAAAGAGATATATTATATAAAATATAATAAATGTATATTAAATAATTTCTTATAACTAATTATGAATAATTATTTCAATAAATCTTTGATTAAATAATAGTAAATTTTTTACTTGTTTAGCAAGTTATATTATAAGTAAGTTATTTTTACCAATTAAAATATAAAAAACAATAACTTAATTACAATTGAAACATATTATATAAAGCTACCAGTTAATCATAATGAAAAAATAAAAAATACATATTTCATAAGATATGCTATTTATTGCATAAGTCATAAGATCTCTTTAAATATACGAGTTATTAATTCTCAATAAATTAATATCATATTTGAATAAGAATAATTAATAATTTAAAAAAGAGGAAGAGAGAGAGAGAGTGAAGAAAGGAAAAAAAAAGTAGCACGCGGCAATCAAGTCAACGCAAAGGAAAAAGAAATCTTTGGGGGGGGTGCGTTGGGTAGTCATCGCTTTATTTTATTTTCATTCATAAATTCAAAAATATATAATTATTTATATTTAAAATTAAACAAATTATTAGGTATCTAT
>JANVCL010000006.1:87216-109634 GCA_026546855.1 Erythroxylum incrassatum | reverse complement strand
AAACCCTAGGTGAAAAATCCAAAAACCCTATGAATTCACTATTCATCTTCTTCTTCCTACCACTTTCTCTCACTAGGTTTTCTCCATCACACAACTACAACTCATTTCTTTACAAGACAAGAAGAAAATGATGAATCTTACCTTAGGAACCTTGAATCTTCTCCTTTGCCACGAATTTCTCCCTTTTTCTTTAGATTTTCTCCTTTCTTTCTCTTCTTTTCCTCTTCTCTTCTTCTCCTTCACGCACTCTCTCTCCTCTCTTCCTCTTTCACGACAATGCTCTTCTCCCTCTCTCATTTTTGGTCTTTTTATTTAACCTAACACTTCTCATTTACTCTTCATTAAAAGCCCCTCCTCATCTTGGGCTTTCCAAAGGCTTTAAGCCTTTCCTCCACTTAGGCCCACTCAACTAACTTAACCTAACACTTCCTTCATTAATCAAGTCAACTAACTACCCACTTTACTTACATTTAATACTCACTTACCCTATTAATCCCACTTCACCTACTACTTCAATTTCAAATTCAATTCTATTCCTTATCTCAAATGCTAACTAAAGGCCAATTCTATCTGAAATTTTTTTAAGCCATCAATCAAGCATAAAAACCCAATTAAGCAATTAAAACATCAATAACCAATTAGAAATTTAAAAGAAAATAAAACAAGGTCTAACATTTGGTAATAATAATTTCATTGTATTATTGTTATATGTTGACAACATTTTGGTTATAAGCCCCAACAAAGATCGTATTTAAGATTTAAAGGCTTAGTTAACTGGAGAGATTGAAATGAAGGATTTAAGACCAACAAACAAGATTCTAGGGATGCAAATTTATCGAGACAAAAATAACAAAAAGATTTGGCTTTCTTAAAAGAATTACTTGAACAAAATCTTGTGATGCTTCAATATGCAAGATTATAAGTCCTTCCTATTAATTTTAAGTTATCCTCGAGTAAAAATCCTAACAGTGAAGTAGAGAGAAAAGAGATATCTCAAGTGTTGTATACATTAGCTGTGGAAAGTTTAATATTTGCTATGATTTGCACAAGACTAGACATTACACATATTGTGAGAGTAGTTAGTCGTTACATGACAAATCCTGATCAAGAACACTGGTGGGTTGTAAAGAAAACCCTGAGATATATTAAAGGGACCTCAGATGTTGCTATATGTTATAAAAGATATGAATTTATTATCAAATGATAGTTGATTATGATTTTGGCAGGCGACCCCAATAAAAGAAAATCCGTTATAGGTTATCTGTCTATAGCTGCAGGAGCTCTGAGCTGGGTGTCTAAACTACAGACAGTTGTAGCACTATTTATAACAGAAGCTGAGTATATGACAGCTACACAAGAGCTTGGAGGAGCTTGGATCAATCTAGATAAAAAAAGTTTTTGGAGGAGCTTGGGCACCAACAAGAGAAAATTCCTTTATATTGTGAAAGTCAGAATGTCTTGCATATTACAAGGAATCTAGCTTTTCATTCCAGAACTAAGCACATAGGAGTTCAATATCAATTTGTTCGCGAAGTGGTGGAAGATGGAAGTGTGGACATGCAGAAAATTCACACAAATGAGAACCTAGTAGATGTACTATCAAAGCTAGTTGAGACTGATAAATTCATATGGTGTAGATCCTTTTATGGCCTGGGAAAGATATAGACAGTAGAGAAATGGCAAGATAGAAATAACGGTATTGAGATTGATTGATTCTCAACCAAATCTCCAAGTAGGAGACTCTTGGTTTTCTATCTCACGTCAAACGTGAATGAGATTGAAGCCTCCATTAAGGCTATATAAAAAGGTATATGCTTAAGGTTTTATATATCTCAAAATTTCTTTCCATAATCTTGTGTATTAATTTTGTATGTGAATTGTGAGATCTTTGTTTTTTATAGTAAAATTTTTTTTATTCTTGCTTGTGGTTTTTTCTCATATTCTCGTTAAGGAATTTTTTACGTTAAATCTTACGTGACCTTTTTTACCTTAATTTCTTTTATTAGTGTATTTGCTTTATTTCAGTGGAGTCCATCTCCTATCATTTTAAATTCAAATAAAAATTTTAAATCTACTTAAATTTAAATTATAAATTCAAATCTAACCAGTTATATCATTATCATCACATATTTTAAGAAGGTAACTTAGCCGCGTCATTTCCGTTTTTCTTTTTAAATAAACTGGTACGACCACAGCAAATAATAATAGCATGACCGAACCCACAGCTGGGAACAATCCCTTCGTCCAATCTCTTTCGTCCTTTCTATCTTCCAACCTTGCTTCTTCCTCTTCCTCTCAGCATCTACCTTAAACGATCCTTCCGAGATAAAAGACGCAGGGAGTGAAGATATCTTTCGACTTTTGCTTGTTAATTTGAACTAAAATCAAGAAAGGAAACAGAGACAGTGATCAGATGGTGAAGGAAACGGAGTACTATGACGTGCTTGGAGTTAGCCCCACTGCAACCGAAGCTGAGATCAAAAAAGCTTATTATATCAAGGTATTTACGTGTTTCCCCTCACTCTTCTTCTTCTTATTCATCTTCTTCAGTTCGTTTCCTATTAACTAATTAGGTTAGTTTCAGTTTCATGTCGAGAATTGGGGATTTTCTTTTTTGGCTATCCAATAGAAATTATAACTACACTCAGCTGCTCTAATTCATTGCATTCCCTCTTTTTTTTTTTGTGTCGTGTGATTTTACTTGCAGGCAAGGCAGGTTCATCCCGACAAAAATCCCAACAATCCTCTTGCTGCCCAAAATTTTCAGGCAAGTTCCCAAAGTTACGAGGAGGATTTTGAAAATGTCATCTTCTCATATCTTCTTATCTACTTTCTGGTTGCTTGTCAATTCAATTATGACCATCACTTTCATACATTTAATTTCTTGAATTTTGTACCAGTTTAGTTATTCTTCTGGGAGCTTTTCAATTTTTAAAACCAAACATCTTATGTTAGTTAGATATGTCTAAAAATCATTGTGATGACATTACCTAAATGGAGGTCACTGTTCATCTTTGTGCTGATTAACATTTGATAGTCTCTTTAGGTGCTAGACGAATATATTATCTTGTTCTACTGGTCAAACTCATTCTTTCACTGCAGAACCACATATGTAGGACTTGGCAGTTCATTTTGTTTAGTGTACTTGGACAATACCATTTATCAGTTCGCTTTCTATGCTACTATGCATCAATTTTCATTCTATATTATCAGTATATATATATATATATATCACCTTATTAGGAACTGTTATAACACTGTTTGTAGGTCATAATTATGCTTGCTCTTAACATAGTTCTTCCAATGTGATTTTTGTGAGAGAAGGGTTGGTGTGACGAATATAATGCCGCATGGAAGATGGTAGCCTCTGTTAAATGTTTTTCATTTCCATCTCATTCAGATGGTTAATTTGAAATCTCACTGGGGTGGACCTCACTTGTTTATATATATATATATATATAACGTTATTAGGAACTAGTATAACAGTGTTTGTAGATCATAATTATACTTGCTCCTACCATAGTTTTGATGAGAGGTGTTTATTAGTATCATATTACAATAATGATTGTTTTGTTTGGCCTTGCATAAACGTTGTGATATAAAGGAATATAATTTACATCATATTTAGAATCATGCTTTGTAACCATGTAATACCCATTGTATAATTTATGTCAGCACCATTATGAAATGTCTCTCACTAGTTCCTTCCTCAATACCATTATATTTCACTACTTCCTACCAGACATTACCTAAATGATGTTTTAAGACCTTGTAAACTTTATATAGATGCTTGAATCAAATATATTCCCTTTTGACTTGTTTCATCAAAGGCAATGATATTGTAGTTGTTACTGGTTAGTCGTCTACTGTGAGCCATGACTCTTCAAGTCTTGTGTTCCATAAAAATGTTGGTAGTATATAGAACTATGACAGAATGAAATGAAGTAGAAGTTAGAAGTAATCTTTTGAAAACTAGTCAGTACAAACTGGATCACATATACTTTTGGTTTTTCTATGTTAACTTTACGAGTATTTTGCATGGTTGGATCACACTACTAGCTGATGAATATCCAAGATCAACTGGATAACATACAGTAAATAGTAAAAGATTAGAAATGGTCTATTGAGTTTTGTTTGATCTGGATTCAGGTGTTGGGCGAAGCTTACCAAGTACTAAGCGATCCCACACAGCGCCAAGCATATGATGCTTATGGAAAATCTGGAATCTCAACGTGAGTTTACTAATCTTAAAAATTTGATATGTACAAGATGCCTGGTTCAGTTGTTTCTAGGTACACAGACCTCTATGGCATTGACCCTTTTCCACGCTTCTGATACTTACTTGAATATTTTGCTTTTCCAGGGATGCAATTATTGATCCTGCAGCAATATTTGCAATGCTTTTTGGTAGTGAGCTTTTTGAGGATTACATTGGACAGCTTGCTATGGCTTCCATGGCTTCATTAGACATTTTTACAGAGGGGGAACAATTTGATACCAAAAAGCTGCAAGAGCAAATGAGGGTAACTCTTCTATTATTCTGTCATTTAGCAATAGTTCAAATCCTTGGATAGCTTAAATATTTAAGCACAGCCATTTATCATGCATTAAGAAGAATGGTTTGTAGTTAGTATTATTTTTGGCCATGATTTGTTTAACACCTTTGTCATTGCTTTGGTTTTTTGATCCGTATTTGAAATAGAAACTATACATGTATTCATTTCAGTTTACTTTTTTCTGGTTAATCTTCATTATTGTTAATTATTATCTAAATTTTTTTATTATGGACAGGT
Source organism: Erythroxylum incrassatum (assembly GCA_026546855.1). Classification (NCBI taxonomy): domain Eukaryota; kingdom Viridiplantae; phylum Streptophyta; class Magnoliopsida; order Malpighiales; family Erythroxylaceae; genus Erythroxylum; species Erythroxylum incrassatum. The sequence goes on along the minus strand of JANVCL010000006.1, from coordinate 104,841 downwards.
TGTTCAGAAGGAGAGAGAAGAAAGACTTGCAAACATACTAAAAGATCGACTCAACCAATATATTCAAGGGAGCAAAGAAAAGTTTGTTGCACATGCTGAAGCTGAAGTAGCCAGGCTGTCAAGTGCAGGTAGATTTTAGTGTTCGAAAGCAGTTAGTATACAGTCTCTGATGGGAAATGACAACAGACAGGATTAGCATAGGAACCCTACTGTCTATGTGGCTGCATTATGAGCATTATGTCTTGTTATGTTATAGGTTCTTTAACCAACATAGATGCTTTTGCTATGAATTCATGATAATACAAGGAAAAACCTTTTGTCTATTTTAACTTTTTCTTTTTGACTTTAGGCCTTTCATTTGTTATTTTGGTGGGAGTGCAGGATACAGAATATGTAAACTAACTTCTTTTACTCGTGTGGTTTAGGCACGTACTTATGGACTTTTCTGTTGACTGGATCTACTTTTAGGTTGATCAGACCTACTTGAATTGCATTAAAAGTTTAAAAATGTAGAGGAAAACTGGAAAACTGTGAAGTTGTTTAGAAAGTAATACCAAGGCAAAGGTGTAAGAAAGCTAGAATGATCAAGGAAACTAGAGGTCATTGTAGAAAGAGAGGAGGGGTTAAGAGAAGGATATTCCAAGTGAAAACCATCAGGTTAAATATTTTGTGAGGACTGGACTTAGGGATTCCTTCTCAAGGTATTATATCTACTAAAGGAGAAATAATCAGTGAGAGAATAGTGACATGTATTGCTGGACAAACAAGATTTGAAGAGAAGGATATTCCTGCATGCTTTCATGATTCAATACTTGGATTGTTCGGGTAAAGAGAGAACAACAGTGCAATTTTCTTGACCATTTCATCAATGCTGCTTCTTTTGGGCATTAAAACCAAATTTAAAGAAAGTCCTCTTGCATCCTCCACAGATAGGGATTGACTTTACTGGTTGGCAGGAATGAAGGAAATGAAAATTACCAAGTCTTATTTTTTCCTAGCTTGCCTATTTTTGCTGTTCATTTACCTTTCAATAATGGACATTCTGTTGCTGTGGTTCAGTGCTTGGGTACTAAATATTTTAGCTTACTTGTACAAGCTGCGTGAATTGCCTGAACTCTCGGTCCACAAGTTATTTTAAATTGATCCTGTGAAGCCATCATCTATCCATTGTTTATTCATGTCCCAAACATGTTGGCTTATCCTAAAAGACTTCTGACGTTATTATGCAGCCTATGGTGTTGATATGTTGAACACAATTGGCTATATTTATGTACGGCAAGCAGCAAAAGAACTTGGAAAGAAGGCACTATATCTGGGTGTGCCATTCGTTGCTGAATGGTTTAGAAACAAGGGCCATTTTATTAAATCCCAAGTAACTGCAGCTACAGGTTAGTCTATCACTACCACTGGCCAATAACCATGTAGCATACTTAGCTATCTTTTCTGCATTCTGTTCAATGAATACAGGGGTGTGCGGGGACAGTTATTCATTTGCCTTAACTGGTTAAATGATGATCCTTTCATAATTCACATATAATGAGTTGGTTTGGTTGAAATTTGCCTTCTAGATCCTGAAAAAAACAAAGAGATCACAATTATTTTCTGATTGTGATATTAAGTAGTTTCATAATGTGCCTGTTGTATACATGTCTCTATTCACATTGATCTTCCATATGATATAATTTAGCCATCTTTTAAACTATAATTCACTTCCTCATACTCTTGTGTATGCTGAAATTCATCTGTTTGTATTTTTGCTGGCGGTATAAGGTGCCATTGCATTGATCCAGCTACAGGAAGATATGAAAAAGCAGCTCAGTGCTGAAGGAAACTACACCGAGGAAGAGCTGGAAGAATACTTGCAATCCCACAAAAAGTTGATGATTGATTCTCTGTGGAAGCTTAATGTAGCTGATATTGAAGCGACTCTTTCCCGTGTTTGTCAAATGGTTGTTTCTTCATTAGATTAATCTTATTGTTGGCCAGAAAAGAAATACCTTGCTACCTGGTCCAAAATGCTTGGTCATAATTCATTTATGGCTTATCTAGGTGCTTCAAGATAACACTGTCAAGAAAGAAGAACTTCGTGCACGAGCTAAAGGATTGAAAACTCTTGGTAAAATTTTCCAGGTATTGCTTTTACTTCTACCTTTGTTATTTTTCCTTTGTATTCAAATTTAACAGATTACGTTAAAGACTTTGGAAGTTATGTGAATGTAGAGTGTTAAGTCAACCAATGAGGTTGACAGCGTGCTAGATGGTAAACTGCATAAACTGAATGGAAGTGAACCAAGCTCTGATGCTTGCTCTCCTGGCACATCACCAAAATCGAGTAATCCTGAAGAGCCATCTCATACGACATTGACATCACAGGTGCCTTCTTTAAACCCCTATGTTAGTCTTAAATAAAGCATCTTTTGCTGGACAATCTATTTTGATCATATTTAACACCATGTTTTCTTGAAATTATTGAAGAAAAAATCTGTGCTTTCCAAAGTTATTGTAAATGTCAGGGAAATTAAAGAAGAAAATACTTATATCTACTTTGCTCCACGAAAGCATCATCAGAAATGCACAAACACACATCGACTTAACACCTCGCCAATACATACCTTGTAATAAGGTGGGAGAGGTGATGTGGATGCTGTCGCTTAATACATATGAGTTCCAAAGGTTGTGGACGGGAATTGAGTTGTAGTTGTTGCTAATTAGCGGTCACAAGTTTACCAGAATCATTGTTGTTGTTCTTGATATGTCTCTAATTATCCCGTAGTATTTCCTGCTTACGATTGCCTCCTTTTTCTTGATATTGTATGAAAATGAGAACTAGCATGTTTTCTTCTTATCCGTCTTCCTAATACGACTTTATTATGGAACAATGTAGAGTCCCTATGTGGAGGCTCCACATTTTGCTAGCGGCTTGCAATTTAACTATATCTTTCCCCGGCCAACAGCACCTCCTGGTGCTCAGAGACATTCTTCAACAGGCAGTGACCGCATGTGAAAATAACTTCACGCTATGGGTGAAGGCCTGTAATTGTATACCTCGTGTGTGAAAGCTTTATGCCAGTGATTCATCTGCTGAATGACTTGTACGAATAGATGTTTTGGAAAGACCATTAGGTTGGTGATCTATTGTACGAATCATGTTATTTATTGAGGTAGAAGGGGTGGGAGGGTGATTTTATAGAAGCTTGTATTTACTCGATCATTATTGTAGTTTGTGCATTTCTTTGTGCTTATTGTTTCGCGTATGTATATGAGAAACAAGATACAAGTTGATATGTTAGGTGAAGGGAAATGGTTTGATTTCTTTCTCCTCCCCCTCTGCCTACCCCTTACATATCTTTATGCAACACTAATTTTCTGCTCTCAGAACTTAATTCTGTAGGTAATGCGTATTTATGTTTCGAGGGAGAGATGGATAGAGAGAGAGAGAGATTATGATGGTGTATTTACTGTTTAGATGCAAGGACTTTGCTTGAGTTTATGGGAACATGTGCAGGAAACAGCATAATCACACGATGAGGTTCTTTTCTTATGATTATGATGCATATGGTTCATGTGCAATGTTTAGTGCAAGGAAAAAAGGAAGGAGCGATACGTACTTCGCAATCACACTTGATCTAGAAAGAAACAAGTGTTCTTCATTTAAATTAACATGGATGGATGTGGAAGATGTGTTTGAAGTTTCATTCGTTTTCTCGTGTCACCGACGGAGCTAAAGTGATGTATTCTATTGTGGGGACAATTTCTCTTCCTAGTAGATTTATTATACACTATCGAATTATGAGATATGGGTTTTTAAGAGAGGAAACATTGGAAACTGAGGATATATAGTAACATGCTTGTCTTAGTTCCATATCATTGGGTTGGGGATTTGATTACAAAGAGCTCAAGAAAAGATGGAATTTTCACTCTTCCATTTGTTTGTATATCTTCAGATGGCCACTTACGAAGGAATGGTGTTAGAATAATGGAAATAATGAGCACTTTACGTACGCAGTAGGAAGAGGGAGAAGGAGATGAAGTAATGCATTGATTCAGGAACCATTAGAATATAATTTGCTTTTGTTTTAGTTCAGTTACTACTTAAAACGTTATAATAACGGAATGAAGAAGAAGAAGACGCAGGATTTTGATTGGGTGGATGAGATTGAGCATCCTTTTCCCTAATAACGTATCAACCTTCACTTTTGTTTTACTTGAATAACGTGCTGTACCCTTCATTTTTACATGCAAATGCGATACACACCGCAACTCTAAATGGAAAGGCCGTAACGTGTTAGGGCAAAAAGAAAAGAAAAGAAAAAAGAGGAAAGCGAAAATTACGTTAAGCACCAAAACATCTCAAAAGGACATACAAAACATGGACACTAAATCTACCAACTCCATTACCACACAACTCAAATTCTAGAGAGGAGGGAGCATCAAGCTTTACTCTGCTTTGCTTACTCTCTTACATACACTTCCCTTCTATATCTTCTTCTTCTTCACCTCTCACTCTCTTTCAATTAAGGAGAATCTTTTCTTGCTAGATTTGGATCCATTTCTTTTCAATTTTGTTACTTTCCGCCAGAATTTTGGCTTTTTCTTTCCTCTTTCAACCCAATCCTTCATATCTTCACCTTAATTACATGCCCATCTATCTCTCTGTTTCTACTTCTTCTTCTTCAATTGCTATTACAGACAAAACCCAGCGCAATCCAAATCGGCCCACCTACGCCAAACAAGTTTTAGCATCATTTTCTTGGCCGACAAACACAAAGTAAGGACCTTTTCTTGTCTGGGTTTTTTCGCTCTTTCCAATCTTCTCTTACCCTCTCTTTCTCTCATTTTTTGAAAGTGAGAATTGAGAGAAGAAGATCTGGTTATTCTCATTTTCATCTTCTTTTCTTTGTCATATATAAAAACCGGATCTTGGGGTTTTTCTTCTTCTTATTATAGTGTGAATCCGATTCCTACCCAAAACAAAGTAACTATTAGCACATAAATAAAGATTTCAAATTGTAAGAAGAGAAAAGGGAAGCTGTGAAAATGGAGGGCGAGAACAAGAAGTCGGCTGTTTCTGATGTAGGAGCATGGGCAATGAACGTTGTCAGCTCAGTGGGTATCATTATGGCCAACAAGCAGCTTATGTCTTCCAATGGTTACGGTTTCAGCTTCGGTCTGTTCCTTCTTCCTTCGATTTCTTCTTTAACAAAAGAAATAGTTTGATGATTTCATTGGTTTTGGAGTTTTGATCTGTTCAATATTCCACCGATCTGCAAATTTCAGAGTTCTTTAATCTACTAATTTTGAATGAGAAACGGATTGGTTTTTGTGGGATGTAGCTACTACCTTAACGGGATTCCACTTTGCTGTGACGGCTCTGGTGGGTCTGGTATCAAATGCAACTGGTTTATCAGCTTCTAAGCATGTTCCTTTCTGGGAACTCTTCTGGTTTTCTCTTGTTGCCAATACCTCCATTGCTGGCATGAACTTTAGCCTCATGCTTAACTCTGTTGGCTTTTATCAGGTACCATCCTTCTTCTTTGCTTCTTTTCTTGCTGTTGTGATTCTTACTCTGTAATTGTTCTTTAGGTAATTAATGTACTTATGATGCTGAAGATGGAGCTTTCCTTTTCTACTTGGTTCTTTTGTTATGCTGTACAGATTAGATGATAGAGTAACACTCCGAAATTGTTACCCGATAACTCCAAAAAAAAAGTCACTATAGAACAACTATTCTCTTCCTTGCTGCAATTTATATTGTTCTAATAAGCAGATCTACTTCTTTCTTTAACTGCATTTCCTCTTTTCTTGAGATGAAAGGAAAAGCTTGTTGCTGATCCTAGTTTCTCCATTCACACAGATCTCTAAACTCAGCATGATTCCGGTGGTCTGCGTGATGGAATGGCTTCTTCACAACAAGCAGTACTCCAAGGAAGTTAAAGTATCTGTTTTGGTTGTCGTCATAGGCGTTGGCGTTTGCACCGTTACTGATGTCAAGGTTAATGCCAAAGGTTTTATTTGTGCCTGCGTAGCTGTTTTGTCTACCTCTTTCCAACAAATTGTAAGTATTCACTTAACATGCCCCTTTTTAATCCATCTGGTTGTACAGTATCTAATGTTGCTATTTTGTTTAGCTTTTTGATTGCCTACAAATCTCAGCTGCTCTTGAGTTGCCAGTCGTTTAGTTCAATTGTTCGATAATCTTCACTGGATGGATTCTTGATAGTGCTTTTGGATCAATGTTTGATATATATCTGTCCCTTCTTGCAACAGACTATCGGTTCTTTACAGAAGAAGTATTCCATTGGATCATTTGAATTGCTGAGTAGAACAGCTCCAATTCAAGCAGTTTCTCTCCTTGTCCTTGGTCCATTCGTGGATTACTACCTTAACGGCAAATTTATAGCAAACTATAAGATGTCTTCTGGTGCCATTGTAAGTACTCGTCCCTTTTCATCCTCTCAGACTTTTATAAAACCTGTCTGTATGCTGGAGAAGAAAATGTATGTACATTCACCTTCTATCATCTAAACGAATGATGTCAATTTGTGCAGTTATTCATAATTCTTTCCTGCTCCCTTGCTGTATTCTGCAACGTGAGCCAATACCTCTGCATCGGAAGATTTTCTGCAGTTTCGTTTCAGGTCTTAGGTCACATGAAAACAGTTTGTGTTCTCACTCTGGGATGGCTGCTTTTTGATTCCGAGTTGACTTTCAAGAACATAATGGGGATGATTATAGCTGTCCTTGGCATGGTAGTTTACAGCTGGGCTGTGGAGGCTGCGAAGAGTTCTAATGGCAGCAAGACTGTACCCCATATAAAGAACAGTTTGACAGAAGAGGAAATCAGACTTCTGAAGGAAGGAGTGGATACCAACTCTGTGAAAGATGTCCAACTTGTTGAATCTAAAGTATAGATATTCACAAGCGAGCTGCCCGGTGGTGTGGTAGTTGTCGGCAATCCCTTGAACCGAATATGTAACGAAACACGGGAATATCTTCATTTGTTGAGTTGAACATAGTATCATTTACCTTTATTTTTTCTTTTTTGTGTTTGGAAGACTTGATACTATCCTCCATCAGCTGACCCATCCCACCTGCAATATTTTTATATCATCTATAGTCAATGTGTTCATTTATTTCATTGTTGTTGTTCCTTGCGGATCAATTCATGGACAAAAGGAAAATGTAAAACCCCAAAATGTTAGTGAGAAGCATTGGACTATAAAAATGTGTTCTTGTCTGTTGAAATTTTGGTTCTCTGTATTCCTATTGCTGTTGCATGGTTGATGTTGTTACAATGTGCGTGAATATTGGAGAAGAAAGGGCAAGGCCGTGTGTGTGTTTGTGTTTGAGGTTGAGTACGAGTTAAAAGATGTTAATGACAATTAATACGTTATTAGTGCTATGAGAAGTTGACCCGCCGGCGGAAGCGGTGACGGCGGTGAGTGGTGTGAGTTTAAAGTAAAGCAAAAAGTCTGAGGGCAAGGAAAGGAAGAAGATGCGTAAGTTTGGCACTTGCCACCATCTCTTTCCTTTCTCAATCTCCAACTCCTCCGACCATTAATTAATCGAAGAGCTAAGAATATTGCCTTTTGAGTTTTGCCTGAAGATACGACAAGTATGTCTTGTTTGTTTGGATGGAATGAGAGGAATCCTCGATTTGTTGGATTTAGATAGGATTTTTTTAAAAGAAAAACTTCGATAAGCCCAATAAGAAGTAGTGGACTGAATCGAAATGAGTTGGGCTTTGATTGTGGAAATTGAAGAGAAGACAAGACTAAAGAGCAGGGGGGAGGGTTGGGGTAAGAAGGAGACGAAGAAGAAGAATACAGAATATGGCAGAGAATGAGGAAGATAATATGGATTCTTTGTTTGAAGGTATGGTATTGTTTAATCCGTCTCAATTAGGTAATGATAAAGTTGATGATGATAATGATGATGATGATGAGCTTAAGAAGATCGGTTATGGCGAAGACGATGATCATCGTACTAGTATTAGTAACAGAGCTTCCATACCTGAACAGCAGCATCAGAAGATTCATGAAGCTCTTGATGAGAACCTGTTCTCTGACCTCACTGTAGTCACTCCCCTCCAAACCCTAAGCGAATCCCCTATTACTGTTGCTTCTCCTTCATCTACTGTTACTCCTAGTACACACCGACAGAGCATTTCCAGGAAGAAAAAGAGAGGTACTGGCCTCAGGAGGATAGGCTATGGCAGACTTGATGACACTGACGATGATCCCTCTTCTCTTCATTCTCCTACTCCTCCACCTGCCCTTTTTCACGATCCCGATCACCATATTACCTATATTCAACAACAAGAGCAAGATCGTAATCTACAAGAAGTGAAAATTCAGCAACAACAAAATCAAGAGGAGGTGGTGGTGAAGAAGGAGACTCAAGTTCAATTAGATTCCTCTCCCTCCTGTTCGTTGTCACAATCCCATCCATCCTTGTCCAAATTCGAGCAACTCAAGACTCTGATTTCTGACAAGCTCAAGAACGCTCGCCAGCTGGTTGCTTCTGCATCTGAAGCACGCAAGGAGGCCATAAGCAGACGAAGACTTGCTGCTCAGGATCTTCATTTGGCATCGTCTACCCACTCCCAACTTGAATTGCAATTAGAGGAGGCCTGTGAGGCTGAAGATTTTGAGAGAGCTGAAAAGATTAGCGACTCCCTGTCTTCTGCTGAAAAGGAGAAGCAAGCTCTGGTCCTCGCTCTCAAAGATGCTCAATCCCACTGTGATGCCATGGATTCTCAGATGGAGCAAGCTCTCAACTCCCAGATTGCCGCTGAGCAAGAATGCGCCTCTCTTCTCTTCCAATTTTCCAAGGTTACTGTCACTATACTTTTCTACATCAGTTTGAATCTCATTTTGGTATAGATCAGATCATAATGTATCTATTGGTTTCATTTCAGGATGCACAAGAAAATGCAGATTTGATCAGGGCAAAAGCGCAGGCAATCTCTTCAGATCAAATGGACCAGTGGTTTTCATCATCTGAAGCCTTGGAAGCTAAGAGGATTGAATTCGATATTGTGTCGCATTTAATTGGTGATACACGCCTTTTGGTTCATCAATCCATTCAGCATTCGATCGAGGGTGATCAGAATGAGAAACGATTTCTTCTTAAAGAAAAGGAATTACTCGCCAATCAACTTGAGGAACTCCTTGCTTTAGTCAAACAGAAAGAGAAGGAGTTAGCTGTGAACAGTGCCAAAATCCAAGCAGTTGATGAGAGGATTGCTTTTGTTGTCTCAGGTTTCCAGGAGACTCAATCAAGCATCGACTCCAAGTACGATTACTTACAATCATGCCTATCTCAGGTACATTCAGAGACTGAAGCTTTATTGATGAAACGGAAGGAGATTGATAAATTCCTTGCTGAAGAAGAAGCATGTGGGGCAAAACTTAGGGAACTAGCTAGGGTTTCTGAAAGTGAAGCAAAAGAGTACGACGAAGAGGTTCAGCTGAGGAAAACCCTGATGCTGTCCATTTTAAAGTCTCAGGAGGACAAACTGAGGCTCGCAAAAAGTGAGGAGAAGCTTCTTGAAGATGTACAAATTCTCCAACAGGAAGTTTGTGCTGCGAGATCTTCCCTTCAGGTTGGTTTTACTCCCCTATTGTTTATTGTCCAAAATATTTCATCACAGGACAGGTTTGGACTTAGATCAGTTTCATTTGACCACACTTGGACTTACAAACGTAGAATACGATGTCACTAAACTATGAATGCCTGGTTCTTCGAAGTCCAGAGTTGACCTTCCTTCTATGAGAAATTCAAGACCAATGAAGTTTTTATGAATCCTTGTGTAGTACTATGGAAGGTGAATTCAGCTAAAATGTGAAATTTAAAAAGCTCATGAAAACATGCTAATGGTTTTTACAATACCACCTTTTCATCGTGCATTGTTATCTTTCACGATCCGTGATTCCTTTTTTTTTTTTTGTTAGACCACCTCATCTCCATGAAGTAAGATCTTATCCAGCTGTCAAGTCAAGTTCATCATTATTCTTTATGTACCATTCGTTTCCAAGTGACTAAAAATTCTTCACCTGGTTCTTGCATTTAATATGGGAGTGGATATGCCAGCAACTGCATTATTTCACTCTTCTATTCTGCCATTGGCTAAAAACTATCTTTTATTGTCTTCTAGGAGTTATCTTCTACGAAGTCAAGTATCGAGCACAATGTGTCATCCTGCAAACAGAGGATGATTTTCATAGACAAAAGAGTCCCAGAGCTGGAAGCTGAAAAGAAAGTTGCAGCTGCTGCTAGAAATTTCAAGGAAGCTGCAAGAATAGCTGCTGAGGCAAAGTCATTGAATGTTGAAAAGCATAGTGCAAAGTCGGATTTAGAAAATGCCATTTTGGAGATGGAGAAGCTTGAAGCAAATATACAAAACACGGTTAACAAATTACAGGAATCTGAGCAACTTATTTTATCCAAAGAAAAGGAGGTTGCAAAGGCTAGATTCCAGAGGTTACACTTAACTGCCGGTGCCACTTCAGCAGAAAGATTTGCTGCTCTAGAGCTCGGAGATGATAAAGAAGCTAACCTTTTACTTGCAGAGGCTGAAGCAGCAAGTGCTGAAGCTCAAAAACTTCAACCAACATACAATTTTAAGGAGGAAGAATTTGCAACCATTCCGAAACACTTCATCTCCTTGGAGCTTGTTTCTAATCTTGGCAAGAAGCAATTGGCTGAGTTGGCTGCATCTGTTGATTTATACGTCCACAGTGAGGAGAAGTAAATGTTGTCAATGTGTACACAATTAACTGGAGAACCAAAAGCTGTCTAATTTTGGAAATGGCATGGTCGGAGTAAACAGCTAAATATTGCATTCAGGGGGGACAACTGCACGATCATGTGTCATTACATCATTCTTCCAAGCTTAAACGATGTGTAGTAATACCTAATACATCAGCAAGATTATACTGGTTGCAGGTTTGGCGACAGATTCCTCCAACTACATTTTGGATTTCTTGTGCCATCACACATAAGGAAAAGTCCAGCTTTGGCAAGTTACACAACGATATTTACTGCGTTATTTTTACCAATTGCAAAACTCTTTTTTAGTGTCACACTTTTGACTTTGTGTGGTGATTGGTGTTGGGAATCATTGAATGAGTTTGCCGTGATGTTTATACTTATTTGATATAAGATGTACTTCAATCCATAATCTTTACCGCCTTGCAGGAGTTGGTACATAGTTTTCATACAATCTATGGGTAAGAAAAGAAGATGAATTTTGCTTTCTCTTAAAGCACAAGTTATTCGCCTAACTACTGCTAATTGCACTCTAATCCACATTCTTCTAAAGCTGGTTCATGCGACCTGGCAAGGAAGGGATCAATCCGAACCCACAGAAGAGAGAAGATGGAAGCAAGTAAAATAGACCATACAATTATGATTGTGGGGGTTCTATTCTGCCTCCCCAGTAGTCCTTTCAAGAAAGGATAGAGGTGAACTATCACCCAAAAGGCAAAAAACAGCTTCCCAAACAATGGGACCCAAGAGTCATAGCCGTTATTTATTGCATTTGAAATACCAGCAACAACTCCAATCAGGTTTATTATCAGTAGAGTTGTTGGTGGAATTAGCAATGTCGTCCACTTAAACGTGTACAGTTCCGAGAACTGCTCATCGTCCCCTGCTTTTGATGTCGCCGTAAAGTTCGTATCGAAACCAGCTAGAACCTTTAAAAGCCCCTGGAAGACTGCAAAAAGATGAGCCGATACACCTCCAATCACCCAAAATTGTTCATTTCTCCACCATTCATCAATGCCAACACCACTCCATCTCATTTCCAATATACTTGTTGCAAAGATACAAATGAAAAGGGACAGGAACCACACGCTTGCAACGTTGCTGAGCTGAAAAGTTCAACAGAAAATTATGACAATGAATATATGTCCCATGAAAAAAGTAACAATTGAGTAATGTCTCAATCACAAGTCAGACAGTTATAAATAGTATACCTCTGGAGTTATGAATTTCCCTGTCAGCAAGCACACAGCAGGAAGAGTACAATATGCAAGGAGAGGAATAGATGTCCATGGATACACGGTAGCGTTTATGTAGGACAGACGCTCTAGACACTTCAAATTCCCTCCATAGCCGTACCAGAGAGGGCAGTGCCTGCTCAGAAATATTTCAGTTGATCCAAGAGCCCATCGAAGGACTTGGTGCAGACGATCAGAAAGATTGACGGGTGCAGAACCTTTAAATGCAGGCCTAGCAGGCATACAATAAATAGATCTCCATCCATGACAGTGCATTTTAAAACCCGTTAATATGTCCCCTGTAACAGAACCGTAAATCCAACCAACCTGGAATAGAAGAAACGTCAACTTGAGTTAAGATTTGTCAATGGTGAAAATTCTATGCAAATTGCGAAATTGTTCCACCTCTTTTCCCCATTCCGTTTTATCTTCGTAACCGCAGCTAATCACATGTATAGCTTCTACTAGCAGAGATACAGGGCTGGCACTTTTAAGCGTACCACCATCATCAAGCAAGGTAGAAGCTACAAACACCGGAGATTGTCCAAACATCTTTTCCATCTTTTTCTCTGACGCGACAGTCAAATCTTTTCCTTCTTTTCCTGCATAAAAGTCAAAGTTACTTACCAACTGAGCATAAAAATTTAGAAAGAACGAACTCCAAGGGGAAATAAATCATCAATATGGCCCGAAAATCTCAAACTAGACCGCTGGGCACAATTATGAGTGAAATATTGATAACTTTCTTTACAGTCAGCGACTAATGAAATTCACAGTAAAGGAATTATCTTCTCAAATACAGCATTGGATCCTTATCAAGTTTAAACTTTATGGCAAATCACCGACAACTACATTACTAATCGTTTGCACACGGCTGAGATCTGCAAGCTTACTCAATTGGCAATCGGAGTAATCAGACTGAGTGGGAGTGTTCGGGGAGCTTAAGCTAGAGTAACTGCAAACTGCAATGTTATTGTCTTACTAAGACTATAGTGACCCTAGAATTTGGTAACTGAAAAACTGACCACCCAACGTCACAAGCATTACCTTCAATGCCCTCTTCAATACCCTCCAGAGCACCTATTGATAAAGATGCCCCGGAACTTCTCTTATTCAACTGTGTCTTTAGCTTTTCTGTCTTCTTTTTTATCCTTCCAGAACAATAACAACCACAGCACCATTTAGGCCAGCAGTTGAACGTCCTAGTTGGGGATGTCTTTGCTTTTGGAGCATCATATCCGTAAAGTGCCTGCCTTCTAAACACACATCCAGTGCCAACATATATTGGTCCTTGAATACCGTCTAATCCTTTCATATTGATCTGTGATGGTGGAGGAATTATACATCATATTGCAAATAAGAAACAAGCTATAAAGAAATTAGGAAGGTCAGAGTATTGGATGCTTACATCAAAGAATACGGTGTTCCTGTTGGCATATCTATCATGCCTGTCAATACCCTCAAATCGCTGAGGGAATTGAACATAGCACACACTCTTTCCAAGTAATGGATCCATCATAAAACACATTGCTTCTCTAAGAGCTTTACTGTTATTAATGTAGTGATCACAATCCAAGTTTAAAAGATAAGGAGCATTTGTAAAAACGGCAGAGACCCTGACCTGATCGAAAGATAAGCCCATGAATGATTTATAAAATTGCATCCTGTTATATGAATTTGAAATGTGAAGGATCAGACTTCCATTTCTAACCACTCACCAAAGCATTCATAGCTCCAGCCTTTTTGTGGTGATTAAATCCAGGTCTCTTTTCTCTGGAGACATATACAAGCCGTGGTAATTCATTTCCATCCATATCATGCCTCCCACTTTGGCCAATGAAAACCTATGAAGCATCGAGGATAGGTCCTTCACCGCAGAAGCTATCAAATTCAGAATACCATTAAGTGAGAATTGTACATACTTGAATCATCCCAGGATGATCACGGACATGATTTCCAGGCCAAGGAGTCCCATCCTGCATTGTCCAACCTTCTTCTGGAACCTTCTGGGCCTTGGCTACCAAAGCATTGATTCGAACTTTAAACTCTTCATACTCTCTCTGCGTTTCACGGGTAGATATAAGTTGCTTATGGGCTGAAAAACGCGCATTCATGTGTGGACAAACAGGATAAGACAAAAGAGAGTCAGTTTTGAAGCCTTATTACCTTCATTTCTCTTCGTTCCTTGATAAAAGAAGCATCAACTTTGTCTTTGAGATAATCAATCTTTTGAGCAAAGTACCACTCAGGTGCACGTGGTTCAATGCTAAATTTCTTACAGAAAGGAACCCACTTTCTAGCAAATTCAGATGTTTCCGACAATGCCTCAAAAGTCAACATTGCAGCACCATCGTCAGAAACATAACATGAGACTTTATCAACAGGGTAGTCAACTGCAAGGATAGACAGAACTGTGTTTGCTGTCACCAAAGGTGGTTCTTTTAATGGATCAATAGTACTGACAAAAATGTCTACAGTAGAGAGTTGAGAAGGCTGGCCTTCCTTCTCATATCTGACCAAAAAGTAAAAACAAGCAGGAACATAAATCCAATATGCATTTTGTGTATGAGAGAAATGCAGACCGACAGATAGCAGAATATGTACCTTAGGGATAACCTGTCCAGGTAAGTTTCCCTGTCAATAGGGAACCACTTTGGGAATTGATCAAGAATCCATGACATAGCAAACCAGATCTCACAGATGATAGACAAAAGCCATAAAGCATAAGCATCATTGACAGGGTGGGTAACTCGATAATGAAAGAAGAATCCAAGAACTACAAGTCGAATAATGATGATCATTCGATAAGGACTGATTTGGCTTGAAGGAATAGGCAGCTTTCGTGATAATGGTTGTCTTGCCTCGTCCATTCTGCTCCGGGAACAAGAGCAGTTATTTGAGAATTTAGTCAGCAAGCATTGGCATATTCAAACAAATAATGAAGAATTAAGAAACATAATAAATAACAATATTCCTACGGCTATCTAAAAGGGAGAAGAAGGATGTGCAATTGTAATGGAAAATGAAAGAGAAGTTGGTGTTTGAAAATTGCAATACTAGTGGAAATGAGGTTCCAGATGTGATGACGTTGTTGCTTGCTTACAGGGGGAGATCAGGGCCATCATCACCATCGTAATCCCAGTTTTCACCAGCATTTTCGCTATTTAGGAGTTGCAATTTTTCTTGTTTTCGCTCCCAGTTGTCCATCCTCTCCTTCCAAGTAACACTTCCATAGCCATAAGCAGCCAAGTCTTTGGAAGGATCCAGCGGTCTTGGTCGCACTGCAAATTAAGAACTAGTTATACATAATTGAATGAATCTGTTAAATTCCTTTTAAATGGAACAGTTGTTACCGGGAAGTGTAGGATCCCGTAAAGGAAATCGGCGGATCCTTTTGGCAGTAGCCAAAGCTGAAGGGACCAAAGCATGCTGGTCAGGAGGAATCTCATCAACCTGCAGGATAAGATAACCATGAAATCTAACAGAACGTATAGAAATGGAGTAACTGAGAGTGTGTGGTGCTTGCTTACCACTTGACCATCAGTAAGTAAAGGAAGAGGATCATCTGAATGGAGTTGAGAAGGAGTAGCACTGTGTTGTCTCCCCTTCTCAGTGAGTCCATAATCGAAATTCAATTCGTTTTCTAAGTCATCCACTTCATCTTCTTCTTCGTCTCCTTCAACTCTAGCACACCCTGCACTGCCACTGCCCAAATCTTAATTATTCTTCAAAACCCACGTTTTCTTTATTCTTTTCCTTCATTCTTATCAGTATCGTGTTAAAGAAGTAATTCTTGAATCCGTTTGATAATATCTCAAACATTTAAACTAAGAAAAGTACAGATGTTATTGGTAAGTTACCCTTGAGACGCCTGAATCTGGTCTTGCACTGAGGACAGAGTTGATTGCCTTCTCTACGCTCGTAATCATAACAGGTTCTACAAATTGGGAAGGCACACTCGTTGCAGGCTACGAACGGCTCTCCTTCTTCATCACCACCAATCCCAACCTCGTCTCCACATATATGGCATATTTTCGCGCTTAACCACTCTAACGGCTTAGCCTTCACAGAAACATAACAGGCGGGAATTCATTCAAAATCAACTCAATCCTTCATTTCCATCTTCCTCGTCATTAATATGAAGATTATACCAAAAGCAAAAGAACATAGCATACCAGAGATTCACAATCTCGAAGGATAACCACGAGTTCATTCCTTTTGTGAGAACCGGCGACTAGACCTGCACTCACCTGCATTTGAGAGATCTTTTTCTTTGTAGTTTGAAATCTGTCCAAAGAAAGCAAGCAATCAACAAGAAGTCAGATGATCAGCTGTAGATATATATTACTATAGCAACAAAGTAAGAGCAAAGCTAGAGCAGAGGCAAAACTCCATGAAACCTTGGTCTGAAGCAATTTCTTTGATGTATCATGCGTTGCTAATATGCATGATTATGCATACACACACACATATATATATATATATGGTCATGGTCCAATGTCGTTTCTTCTATTAATTTTAAAGGACAGGCTGTTTGCGAGACTGATACTCTCTGCTTCTTCTCAAAATATCCGCCGACTCACCTTTGAAAAGATGTTTAATATTTGTTTATGCAAATACTAAGAAACAATCCAAATTATTGGGATAATCAATTATCTAATCCAATGTCACTTTAACAAATCCAAATTATTGGGATAATCAATTATCTAATCCAATGTCCCTTTAACAAGGGATGACATTGGTTGCCGGGATGACATTGGGCTAAGCCGAGCCTGCCTACCAAGCCTAAGTTTAAGCCTAAGCTTGATCTAGCGGTTTTTGCCAAGGCTCGGGTTGAAGCAACTCGGCCCAATTTTTCTATAATTGTTGGGTCTCAGTTTAAACCTGATCTAGGCAGCTTGAATTTGAGCTTGAGTCTTGCTTGATGCTCTGTTTTTTTTTAAGTTAGGCCCGACGTTTAGTTAACTTAGGCTTAATTTGTTAACCTTAGGTCATATCAGGTCTGAGAAATGAAATAAAATGAGTATTATTTAATTTGATTTATTATTGAAAATTTCTAATAATGATGTAATGTTAATGTTTGGTTTGAAAATATAAACTTGAAATGACAAAAGAATAACTAACAAAAAAACTAAAATGTCTAAATAATTTTCACTAATTACATTATTATTATTATTATTATTATTGGGTTGGGCTTGGTTAAATTGTATGGCCTTAGTTCGACATTGATCCAAAATTTAAAAATTAAAATAAAAAATAAAATGTATCCTAAAGTTCAGTTAAATAAATTTTAATCAGTTAACTTTAAATTAGACTATTCTGAGTATGATCTAAAATACCATACCTATGCTTATCTAAACACGCCAATTTTGTATTGCAATGGGTCACATAGGATTCTGACCATATAAAAACTGAAAACAAAAACATGTTTGATTTTATTTTTATGTTTCTATTTTTTGTAATTATACTCTTATGTGTAATAATTATAATATAACACGTTATATTTTTAAATTAATTAATTATCATTATAGCCAAAATTAAATATATGCAAATCAAATATTATTAAAAAATTACACATTAATTGTATATAATAAAATTACATAAATTAGAAATTATA
>JANVCL010000006.1:38661-87116 GCA_026546855.1 Erythroxylum incrassatum | reverse complement strand
ATAAACATGTGACAATCATAATAATTTCTAAAAAATATTTGGTGTCTAAACTTGTACACAAATTAAATATTCACTATATGTGAAAACTTGGTAGCAAAACTACTATAATAAATCATTTACAAATTCCTTTATTTCAGCTTTAGCTTAAGGTAATAAGCCACTTCATTAGGATTCACAAGCAAATTCAACTAATGTACAAATGCATTGAATATTTCAGTTCCCCACGGTTATAAGCAGCTACGTGATGACAATAATAGGCTTCATAATAAATGACGTTATTGCGTGAAGACAAGAACAAATTCACAATAAATGACGTGAAGAACTCACATTCAAAGCATTTAATGTTTCGGTTCTCCACATTTATAAGGAACAATAGCTGTTACGTGAAGACAAGTGAAACACGTCTGAATGTTATCAAGTGCAACAAGTACACAGACAACACCATTTGACTATCTTATCCAATAATCAGTAGTGTCAATGTGTCATAAAAGTGCAACAAGTACACAGGCAACACCTTTTGGCTATCATATCCAATAATCAATAGTGTCGATGTGGGTCTGGGAACTAAAGTTACATTACAAAGCTCTGAGAATGCATGCCAAGGAGAAGTTACATTACACAAGACATGAAAAGCTACATTATAGCATACGCAGAAAGAAAGCATTTCATGTGACTAATGATCGCTTGCTAAACTTCAATGTTAAAGGATGAAGCAATTTCGATAAAGAACTCAATGATAGAAAGCCAAAAGGAGCTACAGATCTCTCTTTTAGTATACTTAATTTTTAGAAACATCAGGATATTAGGTTCAAAGTTGGATATGAAATAATCGATAAGGTGCCTTACTTTCAGATTAAGGAAAATAACTGGACTCTGAATGCAGACATGAACGGTCGATGGAATGTGAGATTTGACTTGTAAGGAAATGTTCTAGAGATGTTCTTTTGAAGTTGAGATTTGCAGCTGCAAAGTTCATGTTCTTTTTGTTTAAGTTACACTTAGATGATATATATGACTTAGTCGTGAATATTATAAGATGTCTAATATATACTGGGTTGCCAAAAAAAAGTCAATGTGTCATAGGAGTGTGTCAAGTACACAGGCAAGACCTTTTGGCTATCATATCTAATAATCAATAGTGTCAATGTGTCACAGGCAAGCGTGGACACGAGTGCAATAGTAAGATTATAGTATGAAAGGTACAGATTTTAGGCTGATGTATAAAGTAGACAAGTAGAACACAAAGACTGCTTGAGATAAGATAAAAAGTTAAAAAACATAGAATACAGTGCCACAAGGATTTTAACAGTATCTGTTGCATAAAAGGCACATTCTGTAAATAGAAGGCTACACACAACACTCATCTTGAAGAACTCAACACTCCGTACAACAGATATTATTGAACTTAGAAAAAACATAAATGGGAAATAACAGTTCCCAGTCTGAAAGTCCATGCAGCCATTCTCTTCACCTTCTGCGCTTTTTCTCTCTCATCACCCATCGTCACCACCAAAGTTATCTTCTTTGCTTTGTTTTTCTCTCCATAAATGAATGAAAACGAGAGAACCAAGGTATCTTTTGATTCCTCGTATTGTCTGGACGAAACACCAATATCTTTTGATTCCTCGTATTCATCAAATCACAACTTGCTAAACTCCCAACAAGCTGATAACCAGTAACAAAACCCACAAAACCAAAAGTTAAGAATGCGAGGGGGAAGGTAGGAAGAGCAGAGAGAGGTAGAGGTGTATAAGAAAAAACTGGATTTTCACTGTCGTTGAAGCTCGGCCAACAACAACGCTAACAACCCTCCTCCACCTCCTCTTCTTCGACCACCATAAGAAAAAACAGTGGCTCCGACCTACTGTTACAAAAACACACAAACAAAGCAACCAGAGAAATCGTAGAAACAATGAACAAGTAATGCTACAATAACATGCATGGGTATTGTAGCATATTTAAAAAGAGTCATTTTCATTCCTTCGAGCTGTATTATGTAAAGACAACAATCTTCTAAAGGGTAAAAACATAAGTAACATCGCAGATACATGAAGAAATTGTAGAAACAAACAAAACGAATAACAAGCAGATAGGAAAGCACACAAAGACACAGTAATAAGAAATAGAAACAAACACAAACCTGGAGCAATCGCCAAAAAAATCACAGCAAGGCCCTGAAGATGTTGAAGTCGGTGCAGAGAGAAAACTTGTTTTGTGAAAAAACTGTTTTAGAATAAATGAAAACCTGTTGTAAAATATTAAGGAAATGTAATTTTCTGTTTTTGTGAAACAATTGTAATTTTTATTTTTGAAAACAGTGTAATACAACAACAATGAACCGAACATGTTTTAATAGGAAGTTTCATTTTTTTACAAAACCCACAACAAGCAACGAGAAAACAAAAACAAAAACAAACACCCCCTTAACTAATGAGGCTTATGAATTACAGAGCCTCGAATAGTTCTTTTCCCTGAGCTTCCTCGGCGTTCAAGAAGAAGTTTGCGAATTCCTTTCAATGTAATGCTCTCATCCTCCTCTCCCTAATGTGTTCCTATGATTTTCTTGTTCATCTTACAAAGTTGAAGTTATGCCACTCTTTTGTTCGATGAGATCTCTAGGGAAGATTCTCTTTAAAGGTCCACAAGTTGCTTTAAGTGCGTTGTTCATTTCTAATGATTTAGATTCTTTGAGAAATAGGTATGAAATGGAGGTGATTAAGCGTTGAGCATTTTGTGAATATACGATTCTGCGTTCATGCACATTTTCTGGGAAGCAAAGCTAATGGAATATGTTCTGAAGTTGGAGGTAAAGAAAGGAGACTCGTGAGCGGGAAATTTAAGTGAAATAAGCTGAATGCAGTAAATTTTCATCACTTGACTAGTGGAAGAACGTCTCCAACAAATAGGAGCAATGTTTTTATTGCTAAATTTGAAAAAATCACATGAATTACAGAGCTTAGAAACTCTGTTTTGCAGAGATTCGCGGGGTTTTAGGTTGGTCGACCCGTTTCGTCGATTCGGTCCATGTCGGTTTAAGTTGGGTTGGGCCAAGTTATTTCTATATAGGTCGGGTCGAAGCAAGTTGGGCTGAGTTTGAAGGAATTTGTAAATTATTAGCAGGAAGTGGGGACATAGGCCAATTGGATCGGGCCTTTTTAAGCAATGGTTTGTGTCATTTTTGGATGTAGTTAACATGGGCCTAAAGAAGTTGGGAGGTCAAGTAGGTTTAAGTAGGGTCAAGTCTGGTTAAATAAGTTGAGTCGAGAATAAGTCGAGTCGGTTATATCGGTTTGGGTCAAGCACGTTTTTGTAATTTAATTTCAAATTTTCAGATACCTGTTGGCCACTGTTCTTACTGTCTCCATCATCTCTCTCTCAGACGAAAGAGAAGAGAATGAAGAAGCATCTGTTTGCTGCTCTATGCCTGCAGTTGTCTAAGAATATGATATTCATCGATGCATCTTCCAGTTTCGTCTCTTCATTGTTCCTCTCTCTTCACTAGCTCCTGGTATTCATCTTTCTATCTTTCCTTCTCGCAGGAAAAAAAAGCAAATGTATTCAAATGTTTACATGGTGAGAGTCAGTACAGTAATATTGGATGTGGACACCAAAGTGTTTTCTGCTTCTCAAAGTATCCGTCGATGTTTAATATCTGTTTATTACTTTTTTGGACTTAAATTTATGACTTTTAAGTTGACTTCAGAACGTAATGAACTAGATCAAGACAATTATCAAATTACCCATTTTACTGTTAAACAATTCAAATGGATGATGAATGCATCGTAGTGATTGTAAGAGCATTTGATCAATCAAATATCAGTGTTCTTTGCAAACAAGTTAGTTATAGTTTGGAGTTTACTTGAGCTTTCCAGTGTTTGGACTTTGGAGCTGGTAATTATTTTCCTTTAATTGAAGTCTTTCAATTTTTTAGTTTTCAAAAATTCACTCTTACACTTCCCTATTTGATTTATTTATGCATATGCATTTAATAAATATACAAAATAATATCTTAGCTAGATATAGGTCTAATATTTTATAAGACGGTTCGAACCAAGTTTAAAATTTGTTCAAAGGTTCAATTTAGAGGGTTAATATGATTTAAAGCTTGATCAAAATATTGATTTTGGAAAGGATGGATCAATCTTTAATAAACTTAGCAATAAATTGGGTCAGACTTGAGTCCATTCAAATTTGAGTTTACCAGAAAAAAATTTGTATTTTTGGGTTTAAAGTTTCAGGCTCACACAACTCTTTTTATGTGAACATACATCATATAAAGGAGTATAACAGTTCACATAATATATCATCAGTCACTTTCAGTCAATAAGCACATTCAATTTTAACAGTTCATCAAATCTAAGTCTGGTATTCAACAAATAGTTGAGCATTCAATTTCCTTATTCACATTCAAGTCATAAACACTCCCAATACAGTTCCGAATATCAAACTCCTAGGAAGCCTCGAGGAATGTATCTGAGATTCTGAGTTTTATTGGGTTAGGAGGATATTACAAGAGGTTTGTAGAGAGTTTTCATTGATCTCAGCCCTTTTGACAAAACTTCTGAGGAAGGATGTACCTTTCAGATGGATTGATGAATGTCAAAGGAGTTTTGGGGAGTTAAAATATCAGTTGACTATAACACCGGTGTTAGCTATTCCATCTGGATCTGAATGATATGTAGTATATAGTGATGCTTCACACCAGGGCTAGGATGCGTTCTGATGCAGTATGACTGAGTGATTGCATATGCATCGAGACAGTTGAGGTCTCATGAGTTCAATTATCCGATTCATGATTTGGAATTGGCTGCAGTGGTATTTGCTTTGAAGATTTGGAGACACTATCTGTATGGTGAGACGTTTCAGATATTCACAGATCATAAGAGCTTGAAATATTTGTTGAGTCAGAAAGAATTGAATATGAGACAGAGGAGATGGAATGAGCTGCTGAAATATTATGATTGTACGACTGAATATCATCCTGGTAAAGTTAATGTGGTAGTAGATGCATTAAGTAGAAAGTCCAAGAGCAATGTGGCACAGATACAAGCCTCAAGGTTAGCAAACCTAGTACAATTGAAGGTATTGAATGTTGAATTGAATTTGGGGCAGAATGCTAATGAAGCATTAGTAGCTACATTGAAGCTTAAGCAAATATTGCATGGGAGAATCAGAAAAGCTCAGAGTAAAGATCTAGAATTAGTGAAGCATACTGAGAAGTTGAAACAAGATTCGAGTTCTGAGTTTGAGTTGAGAGATGAGATACTGCAGTTGAAGTAGAGATTGTGTGTACTAGATATTGATGCTTTGAGAAAAGAGATTATGGAAGAAGCACACATTGCAACTTATGTTATGCATCCTGGTACTACTAAGATGTATAGTATGCTAAAACAACATTTATGGTGGCCAGGGATGAAAAAGCAAGTTGCGGAATATGTCACTAAATGTTTGACTTGTCAGCAGATTAAGGCTGAGCATCAAGCTCCGGTTAGAAAGTTACGATCATTGCCATATTTGGAGTGGAAATGAGAGAGAATTACTATGTATTTTTATTATGGGATTATCTAAGATTTCGAGACGAAATCGGCCCATTTCTTACCTGTGAGGGATAATAATTTAATAAATCAATTGGCCCGGAAGTATGTGAATGAGATTGTAAGATTGCACAATGCCCTAGTATCTATTGTGTTTGATCAGGATCCCAGATTCACTTCCAAATTCTGGGGTGGTTTACAGTCAGCCATAGGTACAAATTTGAATTTTAGTATATCATTTCATCCTCATATAGACAGATAGAATGAGAGGAGTATTAGGATTGTTGAGGATATGCTCAGAGCTTGTGTTTTGGAGTTCCAAGGAGCATGAGATCATTATGTAACGCTTATCGAATTTGCATATAATAATCACTATCACAGTAGTATCGATATGAAACCCTATAAAGCCTTATATATGGCAGAAAATGTTGATCACCACGGTATTGGGATGAAAAAGGTTTAAGAATCGTTGAAAGTTCGAAAATGATTCAGGATACTGTGGATAAAGTGAAATTGATTCGTAGCCGAAATAAGGTCAATCAACATCGGAGGGATATGAAATACCAAGTAGGTGATAAAGTATTTCTGAGAGTTTCACCTTGGCGAGGAGTGTTAAGGCTTGGTAAGTTAAACCGTAGATATATTGGTCCATATGAGATTACTGAGAGAATTGGACTATTGGCTTACAGACTAGCATTACCAACAGAAATGGCTCAAATTCACAATATGTTCCATGTGAGTATGCTTAGAAGATATCGATCAGATCCAACCCATATCCTACCTACACAAGAAGTTGAAGTTGCAACTAATCTAAGTTATGTAGAAGAACCAATCCAAATTGTGGGTTATTAGACCAAACAGTTGAGAAACTGAGTCATTTCATTGGTTAAAGTCATTTGGAATAATCATTCAAGAGAGGAAGTCACTTAGGAAACTGAAGAGAGTATGAAGAATCAGTACCTCATACCTATTTAGTCAATTAGGTAATAATTTCAATGATGAAATTTCTTAAAGAGGAGAATTGTAATAGCCTTTTTAATATTGAGGAATTAAAATTTAGCTTATTATTAGAATTAATGAATTGCATATCATTAACATACACACACTTAAATTATGATATTTTACACATTACAAAGATAGCATATGCACTCAATTAATTCGTTTCGGGGTATGAAAAGTTTAAAATGTTCATGATGTGAATTGTGAAATGTTTATGCCTTACATTTTGGTTTAATTGATCACAAGTAGTAAATTTGAAATTAATTGGTATAACTAGAAAATTTAGGGATTAAGATGTACTTTTGGGTTAGGAAAAATGCCAAGTGATAAGATAGATTGATACATGAAAATTTTGGATGATTTGACCTATAATTGAGTGACATTTGACATTGATCATTGTGTGACAAATGAGCTGGTAAGTTGATGACAAATGATATAGTTGATTAATGGACAAGTGGCAGCTGTAATGCATGACATTTGACCTAGCTTTAATGGTGACATATGGCAGCATATGTACTTGATACATGTTGAACATGCCTTAGAAATATGGTCATTTCATTACATATGATGTTAATAATTGATTGTGTTGGGAATTTTGCATGAAATTAGGTAATTTTTTGTTCTATTTTTGCATGTACGAAAATAGTAAGTCAGGGATTGATATATGGATGATTTAAGATGAGATTTGAGGTATAATTGATGAAGAATTCATGGTAAAGATAGATGTTATTGAAGTGTTTTTGAATCTGGAAAATTAGAGCTGTAGGTCGAAGTTCTGGTTTCAATTTCATCATCCTCTTTCGATCTATTTTACATATCCTTAGACCATGAATTTGAATAAATTCAAAGAATGAAAGTTGTAGATATAGGTCTTAGCCTGACCCCTATGAAAGTGGCTTGATAAAATAGTGACTAGAGCTTGAGTTATGCTTGTTTCCTGAATATTGCCTGTGACAGAACCCTGTGCAAGAACCTTATATTATTTCTTGATTTTTGAGGACTTTAGAGCTCGAATTAGTCCAAGTATAAAACATAAAAAATGATTATTGATGTATTAATAATGCTTCTGTGAAACAGTTTGGCTAGAAGATATCTTGATAAGTTTATCTAATTAATTGAAGTCATAACCTAAAGAATGGATTGTTTTGATGTAGTTGAGTTCAAATATGGAATTTATGATTTGTTTAAGGGATAACTGAGTTCTTTTAATGCAAACATGATCTTCAGAACATAAGAAATGTGTAAAAGGTATGGATGAATGAGCATTGAAGAACTTGGGGTCTTTATGAATGAGAATTGAGTAAATGTATGAATATATATTATTGGAAAAAGTTTGGTAAATGTATAAATCTAGCTTGCTGAAATTCCAGATTTAAATCAACAATTGTATTTGTGTTATAAGAGGCATTTGATCATGAAAAATGTTCAAGGATAAGTGTAAATTATGAATTGATAATGATATAAAGATGCTCTCATGAATGTAACGTAAATAATATAAGGTTTTTGCATAGAGGTCTGTCATAGGCAGTAATAGGGAAACAATCATAATTCAAACTCTAGTCACTATTTTATCAAGTCACTTTCACAGGGGTCAAGCTAAGACCTATATCCACAACTTTCATTCTTTGAGTTTCTTCAAATTCATGCTCTAAAGATATGTAAAATAGATGGAAAAAGGAAGATGAAATTGAAACCATAATTTCGACCTACAACTCTAATTTTCCAGATTCAAGAACACTTCATTGATAATTATCTTTACCATGAATTCTTCATCAATTATACCTCAAATCCCAACTTAATTCATCTATACAACAATCCTTAATTTACTGTTTTCATAAATGCAAAAACAAAATAGAAAAGTACCTAAGTTCTGCAGAAATTTCCAGCACAATCAATCATTAACATCATATGTAATTCATCCTAATTCATCATCATCAATTCTCTACAATGACATGCTATAAATACTAATCATTTACTTACATGTTTAACTCCAATTCTAGCTCAAAAGATCAAGCCAATCCAGTACTCCAAGTTAGCAGAAACATCACACATTCAAGGTAAAACTTAGATGGATTTCGGCTAGGTTTAGTAAGGCAACTTTAAGCTAACCTTTTACTTAACTTTGTGAGGCTAAAACATGGATTAATTGTACAACAATTAGGCATAACTATAAGCAAGTTCAGGAAGGTGAAAGAAAAGAGTTTCGGTGGTGTGAGTGAGAGAAGAAAGAACAAGAAATGAGTTGAACCAAGTCTGCTCTTACTAAATGTTATACCTAAGGTGTTTGGTGTCATCTAATGGAATGACCATATATCTAAAGGCATACTCAACATGTATCAAGTACATATGCTGCCATATGTCACCATTAAAGCTAGGTCACATATATTACAGCTTCCACTTGTCCATTAATCAACTATGCCATTTGTCATCAACTTATCATTTGTCACACAATGATCAATGCTAAATGTCACTCAATCATAAGCTAAATCATCCAAATTTTTCATATATCAATTTATCTTATCATTTGACATTTTTCCTAGCCCAAACGTACATCTTAATCTCTCAATTTTCTAGCTATACCAATTAGTTCCAAATTTACTACTTGTGATCAATCAAACCAAAATGCAAGGCATAAATATTTCACAATTCACATCATGAACATTTTAAACTTTTCATGCCCCGAAGTGAATCAATTGAGTGCATATGTTATCTTTATAATTTGTACAAAATAATAATTTAAAATTTGTTCAGAAGTTCAATTTAGAGGGTTAATATGATTTAAAATTTGATCAAAATATTGATTTTGGATAGGATGGATCATATATTTAATAGACTTAGCAATAAATTGGGTCAAACTTGAGTCCATTCAAAATTGAGTTTACCAGAAAAAATGTATTTTTGGGTTTAAAGTTTGAGGCTCGAGTTTGAACATAATTGAGTTTTGCTTGAACGTAGAATAAGTTTAATTAAATATATATTTTTAAATTAAAAAATAAAAGATCTTATTTTAATAAAAAATTACTTAAAATTTCAAACTTTCAAATGGGCTAATTGCGGATTGGGTAGCTTAGTTTGAAAATTTTTAAAAAATGTCTTATTTAGATTCTAAACTAGACTAACACAATTTAAATATGTTAATTTTGGATCAATCAGATTGAATAATTTTTGCCGGCCCTAATCTGAACATTCCATCAAATAGAAATGAAAACCGATATTTTATTTGGACGTGGCAAAAAAATAAAAGGAAAAAAGAAGTCGGGCGCAAAAGATACCCCCGGAGAAGTAGAAAACGTGGAATTTAAGAAAAAGAGAGCGAGAAGGATACATAGGGCGCCAAAGGGTAGTTTGGGATCGATATAGAGCTTGTCTGCGTTCTTCGAATGGTTGATCAAAATAGATAGATCCCTCGTTCCACAATCATTAGCCGTCGTTGTTTTGGGTAAAGTACATTACGAACCCTAATTTAATCTTTAGTATTATTCAGATAGAGGTCAAGAAGACTTCTTCGTCGATCATAATCGCGGGTGCTCTTTTTTTTTTTCCATTTTTCTTTGCCTTGCTGGATGCTTATTATTTACTTATGTTTCGGCCCTCGGGTGATAGATTGGATCCGATTTATTATTGTTTGGCATAATCTTGTGTTTATGGATTTTTCCTGTACGATGTTACTTTGATGTGTGGTCGATTCATTTGTTAGCGAGAGAATTGAACTCCTCGGTGTTTTTTTGCCTTGCATTGCACACGAGAATGAGGAATGAAATATAACGTACTCTCTTGGATATGCTTTACCTAATTGTTTCAGCGCATGGTCATTGAAAAAAAACAGAGTGGTTAAACAGGTGAAGGCCAATTTTGCTGGTTTTGTGTTTTCCTCAGTAAATAGAGACTAGACTTTGTTGAAGCTTTTAAACAACTTTTAACTACTTGGTCATATGTGCATCATATTAATCCCGATTCCTGTTTCCATGGTTTTCAGGAGCAGCTTGCTTATGTTTTATGCATTATTGAACCAGACTATTAATTTCAAAGGGAGCCTTTCCTAGCATGGTTTCTTCACCATTCATTCTCCAGGAACATGATAACTCTTTCTTTTCTAGAAAGAGATTAAAAGTTTCAGAATTAGAACATCAAGTAGTAGACTCATGTATCTCAATTGGCAACTATAGTGATGATGCTACACCATCAATTCAGTTGAATGCCAGAGAATACTTTTCTCATGGGTAATGACCTTTTTTTCTCTCTCTATCTTCTCTTATTATTTGCTAAATTTCAATCTCATCGTATTGGATTAGGAGCTTCCTGAGCTATAACCCATTTAATTGTGCCAATTCTATTTAGGTGCTTTCTTGCTGGTTATGCTTCAACATCTTGTTGTTATTATGATGAAAGGAATGAATCAAAATCGGATTCCTCTATGAGTTGCAAGTCAAATGGTAGTGCTGGTGACCTTCCAGATTCTTGCACTACAGGAGGAACCTCATATCAGGACAAGGGATATTATGGGCATAGGCAGCCTGCTTTTGTGAATGCATGGACATACATTAATGAAAATGGGCAGATGTGTGGCCCTTATATCAGAGAACAACTTTTTGAAGGTTTATCAACTGGTTTTCTGCCTGAGGACCTTCCTGTATATCCCGTGGTTAATGGAACATTAAGCAATCCGGTCCCTTTGAAGTACTTCAAGCAGTTCCCTGATCATGTTGCTACTGGCTTTGCATATCTTGATAGAAGTGCAGCAAACAACCAAGCTGCATTTGATCATTATACTGCTCCACCCTCATTTTATCCAAATGCACAATTGATTCCCAATTCAACTCCCTATCACACTTCTCACAACTGCAACTCAAGATCTGATGTGTCTAACTCTGTTGAACCATTTTTGCAAGTGGTATTGTTTGTTGGCCCTATTTTTTTTTTAATTTCTATTTAGCGCATCTCTCTCTCTTTCTCTCTGTATCTTGCTTGCTTTCCCCAGTAAGCAATTCAAAGTACTTACCCAAATTTATCTTTCTGCATATATTTCATTTCTTTCAGTCAGCTGAAGATTCATGTTGGTTGTTTGAAGATGATGAAGGAAAACACGGACCTCATTCCCTTTTGGAACTTTATTCTTCACATAGTTATGGATACTTACAGGATTCTGTGATGGTGAGATATGAATTATGGATTTCATGATGTGGCACTCAATTTTGCTTGGACATATTACTTACTATTTCTTAATCTTTTTGACACCATATCCTAGTAGTTTGAAGAAAGGTTAATGTATAAAGGCCAATACGTAGGTCAATGAGGAGAACCATAAAGAAGTTCCTATAAGTAACATAATACTTCAATAAATCTTGAAAAATTAGATATAATCATCTTTCGTAAAACAAATTTTTATTTGATCTTTTTGGATACTGTAAATCCTCGATGTTATTGATAGCAGATTCTTTTTAAATTTACCTAGATGCTATTGATAGCAGATTCTTTTTAAATTTACTTATCAATTGTACCTTTATGTTTCATAATTTTTATTAATGCAATTGCATTTCCTTGCTGTTATATTTTGTGCTCATCTTCCTGTACATTGTGTGGTTGGTTCTTAGAAGGTCCAGTAGTTGTTCCAATTTGCATTGGGAATTGGGAATCTGATCGTTTCTTAATATGTTAAACTGCATCTACATGACTGATATGAAGTTGTTCTAGCTTGCTTCTCTTTCATATTGGATATTTATTGTCACTTGGATTCTGATCTGTTGCCAATTGCCTGCATTATTTTTAATTCCTGTTTCTCATCCTTTCTTTGTCATCTTTGGCTTGGCAGATATATCATGCTGAAAATAAGTATAGACCCCTTCCATTGCTAACTTGTATCAATTTATGGCAAGCAAATAAACCGGAATCTGTTTTAAAATGTGATGGACAAGCTGATGCAAGTGTGTTTCTGCCAAACTTTCTATCTCAAATTTCCAAGGAAATTTCCAGTCAACTTCATTATGGAATTATGAAAGCAGCACGGAGAGTGTTTGTGGATGAGATAGTGAGCTCTCTCATTTCAGAATTAGCCAACACAAAGAAAACTCAGAGGCATCTCAAGATCAATAATCAGACTGCCAAAACTGGCTCCACAGATGAGAAAATGGTAAGTTTGCAAATTGTAGTAGTTTCTTTCTGTCATCAAGAAGGATTCCAATTTGATGGTGCAACTTTCAAAATCATTTTCTGCCTTATAAGTAACTTCTTAGTGTTTTGTCCAACAGGGTGACTTTCCTGGCAGGGCTACGAACCTTAATTCCCCTGTACTTGAGGCTGCAGCCTCCGAGGATATACTTGATGGGCATGCAAGAAAGAGTATCAAGTCTGTTGGTAGCATTGATAGCTTCTGGGGGACTTTCGAAGTTGTGTGTACAACACTTTACAACTGTTGCATGGAAGTCATGTGGAATGCCATTTATCATGACCCACTAACAGAGTATTTAACTTCCTGGAGAAATAGAAAACTTTGGGTTGATGGACCAAAGACTAGAGTACCTTGTAACAATGGTGATCATAGAACAGAGAATACACATTTATTCAGTAAACCTGTGCGTAGTCAGATTAGTTGTACCCTTTTTTTTGGATGTTCAAATCTCTTGAAATAACGTTCCTCTGGTTTGCAGGTCTTATGTGCACGAGATGCCTCTGCTGATGGCAGTTGCTCTCCTGGTTTTGAGCTTTTCCAAACTAAGCATGATCAGTCAATGATATCTATCAGGCATTCATCTGCATCTGTTGAAGAAAAATCATGCAAACCAAATACTCAACAGCGCAAAGATGGTGTATATGACGTAAATTGCATCTTTGAAAGTGTTGAAAACGAGTTACACATGTCTGTGAAGGAATTTTTGTACGAATATGCACAAATTCTTGTTAAGGAGGGAATGAAAGAAGCAGTTAACATTTCAAGGGATGAGAATTTTCATGAGGTGCACAATATGCATCTTTTGGTCTTTTCCCTTTAGTTAATTATCTTTCCTTTTAAAGCGATAAAATGTAGAAAATTTTGTGCAAATTCAGTGGAGTCTGAAACAATATACTGATACGTTTGTGTTGCTTCAGGATAGTCTCCAATCCTCTTTTAGATCTTACAGGACAACTGAATACAGTTGTTTCCAAAATGAGTTTACTGAATCTAGCAGAGTGCCCGTTGAAATGAATTTGTCCAACGATTGCCAGAGTAACATGCAAGCTGGGAAATCGCTTTCTCCATGTGTGCATCAGAATTGTATGTCTGATTTCCTGAAAAATGCTTTCACAAAAACCTGTTCTTATATTGATGATTTTGTTGATGACCAAAATGCTGATGAACCACCGCCACCTGGACTTGAAAAGGATGCTAGAGTTATTGTACCCTCATCCCTGTTTGTATTACAACCTTCAAGAGCCAGCGAGTCTACGTCTAAGATTGCACAGTATGTGGCCGTGGCACTGTGTAGGCAGAAACTGCATGATGATGTCCTTAGTGAGTTGAAATCATTGCCTGTGGATGATGCTCTTCAACAGTTCCTTGGATCTAGTGGATTTTCCAAAAAACGACGTGAATCTGGTGGCAATGAGGTATGAATTGATAATTCTATATTAGTTTCTCTTTTGAGGTCTTAGAACATTCCCCTTAACTATTATTGTTTTGTTCTCCTTTTTTTTGTTTGGGGTATACTTTATTAATTCTGCCTTTAAGTAGTTGTCTCTTTATCTCATACTTGAAAATATTATATACTTTCTGTCAGGAAGGGCCAAAGGAATTTCATCATTCAGATTTATCTGTTTCATCTTTGGTTACGGGTAACATAAACCACCGTAAGAAGAAATTGGTAAAGAAGTTGTCTGTGAATCCAGCTGACTCTGTAATTCTCAAAGGGCACATAGAGAAGTCAAGAAAGCAGCATGGTGTTAAACAGGTTTCTGCAAATTTGAGCAGTGGACCTGCTACCATAACTCCCAAGAAGAAAAAAATAACAAAGGACCAAATTGGATCAACTTATAATAAGGGTCCTTTAAAAAGCATTGTTAAAAGCAGTTCAAGTTACCATCCATCAGTAGGAACCACTAGTCATCAT
The DNA here is from genome assembly GCA_026546855.1 of Erythroxylum incrassatum. NCBI lineage: Eukaryota > Viridiplantae > Streptophyta > Magnoliopsida > Malpighiales > Erythroxylaceae > Erythroxylum > Erythroxylum incrassatum. The sequence continues at coordinate 72,502 of JANVCL010000006.1, read as the reverse complement.
AAAGTGTGCCGTACTGTGAAAGTATCTCATGGTACATCATTATTTCCCTTTTCATATATGTATAGCTATATATATGGACATTTTTCTTAATGAAATATTCTTGTATTTGGTTGTAGCCATTACTGTTTACCTTTTGCAGATAAAAAAGTCAAAGAAGATATTCCCACAGGGGGTAATATATCAGAAATCTGTCAGAAGCATAACAACACTGAAAAATCCATGCATAGTAGTGGCCCTGATGTGGAAATTGAGGAACTGAGCCGTCATGATTCTTCCAACAAGAAGCAGAAAAGTAAGGATTTGATGTATTCTTATGCTGTTAGCAGTGAATTGCTGCTCCTACATTCTCCAAAATTTGAATATTATCTTATTGTACGTGCATTGTCTTGTCTGCAGCTCTTAAGGTCTCAAAGTTAAAGAGGAAGTCTCCAGATGATGCTGTCTCAGGTTCACATCCTAGGAAGGTTCTAAAAGTAGCAAATATTGCTAGCAAGCAGACAGCGAACAGGCAAGCTACTGTGGAGAAGAGAAAGTCTAGTAAATCTAAGACATTGAATCCTTGCCCTAGATCTAATGGATGTGCTAGATCTTCAATCAATGGGTGGGAATGGCATAGATGGTCACTCAATGCAAGTCCAGCTGAAAGAGCTCATATCAGGGGAAACCAATCTGTTTACTCCAAATCCTCTGGTTATGAGGCACTTATGTCTCATTTTCAGTTTCCAAATGTTAAGGGCATTTCTGCAAGAACCAACAGGGTGAGACTTCGGAATCTTCTTGCTGCTGCAGATGGTACTGAGCTTTTAAAAGCCACCCAGTTGAAGGTTAGTGGAGATAATTATTCTTATTGAGAGATGTTATTCACATTGGAATGACTTTGGCTGTCTTTGTTATATTAACCACTTGTTGCTTGTCAGGCAAGGAAAAAGCGTTTGTGTTTTCAACGTAGCAAGATACATGATTGGGGTATTGTTGCACTAGAGCCAATTGAGGCTGAAGACTTTGTAATTGAATATGTTGGTGAACTGATTCGTCCTCGTGTAAGTTTGAATTTTGGTCAACTGTGAATTTATTTGATGTAATAACTACTTTAACTTTAACCCTCACTTCACTCTTGTACTTCATTTTTCTGTTTATTTCTGTTCTTTCCTTGTTCTGCTCCCTTTGCTTTCTCCCCAGGTTTATCTTTTTTTTTTTTCCTGACTGGGTTTTTACATGCTATAGATATCTGATATACGGGAGCGACTTTATGAGAAGATGGGAATTGGAAGCAGTTATCTCTTTAGACTTGACGATGGTTATGTGGTTAGTAGGCTCATGATATTTTAGGTTTAGTCATGACATGATGCTAACTTTGTGCTATTGATTACGTACTTGGTTTGAGTGTGTGCAGTTTTCCTGATGTAATTTGATTGCTGTCTGAATGCTTTTGGAAACAAGCTTGGATCATTTAGGAACAAAATTTACATTCTTTTGAATTGTTTGGAATTTTGATATGCTATTATTGCATTTTTTGCATTTCCATTTTTCTTCCATAGCGTTTGGTACACATGATTAGGACAAATGAGTAATTGCTTAATGTTCTGCTCAATTCTTCAGGTTGATGCTACTAAACGTGGTGGGATTGCGAGGTTCATAAACCATTCTTGTGAGGTAGCTCAATGAAAAACATGATATTGATTAACATAACAAATACACTAACCACATTTCTTGTCAACTGAATTGAAATTATTGCCTATTGCAGCCCAACTGCTATACCAAGGTTATAACTGTTGAAGGTGAAAAAAAGATTTTTATTTATGCAAAACGTCATATAGCTGCGGGTGAAGAAATTACTTACAACTACAAATTTCCCTTGGAGGAGAAAAAGATACCCTGCAACTGTGGTTCTAGGAAGTAAGATTGGCATGCATACCTCAATTGGTTGGTCTTGTTTGATTTATTCTTGACCTATGTTAATTTAATGACTCTGCTGTTCAGGTGTCGTGGATCACTGAATTAGCAAGGGTCCCAAGTTGTTAATATGTAAGTAATAGCATACAGTAATCTCGGAAGAGCTTTTTGATTGAAATGTGTTTATCCTCTCACGTTCATTGTGTAGTGTTCTGTTCCTTTTCTTTAAAGTTTGAAATAGTAAAGATATTTTGTTTCCTGTAGTCATTTATAATGCCTCTAGGTCATGGATATTGGTTTTGGTTCCACAATGACTTGTATGATCTTTCATGCCATTGTGTAAAGTGTCTCTTGCTTTTCGGAGTGTGAAAATAGTTGACTTTAGCTTTTTGTTATTTCATTCATTATTCCTCTGACACTTTGTATTTCCTGGCTTATCTAGAAAAGCTTGAGGTTGTTCAACAGAAGAATGTTCCAAACTTATTCAAATGTTCATTCTTATTAGTGAGCTTAAGCACAGGCAAAGCTCTATTTGAACTTTGATGAACCAATCCTTGGCATCTACTGCTTATTTGATTCATTGAGTTGAAATGTACAATATATGTCTGCAAACTTCTCCGTAATTTATTGTGGTCATGATACCAATTTTCCCTTGCTGATCAATGAATGAATGAGGAATTTAATTTCATTCAGTTATATATGAACCAATTGTCTGTCAATATTGGCTGTCCAAGAAATAGTTGTATCCATGTGTTTATCATCCTGTTTTAGGAACGATTTATTACTATGAATAATATGTGCAATCACGTGCAACTCTGGTTAGGCTGGAGATCCATTTACATATTACTTGATTAGTAGCGAGAAAGAATGTCAGTCTTGCACTGGGCTTGTGAAGCTGAAAGATTTCCCCAAACAGTACAGAATGGAAAGAGAAAATTCTTTTTCCCTTGCTGATCATCTTTTTAGCGCTTGTCTCAGAGTACTTGTGGATGGACGGTTTGATAGATGCTAAGATCCTACACCATAAGGTTTTTATTAAGTGAAATTGAGAATATACCTTTTTATTTTTGTCAGAGGGGCGATTTATGTGAAGCTGGATTTTCAAATTTCTAAAAGTATTTGTCCTGCTTTTATCATCGTGCTTTTCCAGGGGAGTACCTCTCCATTTATATTATTTTCCTAGTTGAGAGTTCTTGCAGTTGCCTGCGTAACATGTGCCTAAAGTATGCTACTTTCTTTTTGCACACACTGAAATTTCTATCCATTTGTGACATAGATGTGACTGTTTAGAAACAATCAATGTTGGTTTTAGCTACCTTGTAATCGTTTGCAGTTTGTACTGGCACGTATGTGAATTTTACTATTGTTCCATGAGTCTTAAATGGTAGAAGAAAATAAAATAGGATGAAACATTTTCTGCAGGTATTGATGTGATTATATTATTGTTTCAGATTGTGGGTGGCTGGTTGACAACAATCTTCACCCTGAAGTTTTTACTTTATGGAGGATGAATTACTGACTCTGCATTTTTGTAGCTCTCTCTCTGTTGCAGATGAGTTTCTCCTCTTAGAAACTCGCAATCAGTATATTCTTTTCTTGCTTACTTGACATTTTGGAACACCAATTTGTTGTACAGACCTGCTTTAAATTCTTTCTACCAACAATACAAGTTAACTTCAACATATGTGGGAGGCTTCAAAATATTGCTACTTGTGTTTGGCAAATCTTTTTCACTTGTGAGGTGCATAACTATACAATTGAATAAAACTCTTGTCAAAACTTTGGATCTAACAAATCTTGAATTTGTAACAGAATATTCCCAATACAAGCAAAACTATAAAAGTAGGTAGTCAAGCATTTGGGCAAGATTCTGGACGTTTAGAGGTTATGAATCTAGTCTATAACTAAATGAAGTGATGTTGAGACAAAACTTGTCAATTTACTGAATTTGATTGTTGTTTTTGATTCATGAATTGAATCAAAGACGGCTTTTGAATGGAAAATTTGTACTTAAAATTGTAGTCATTCAGCTCTTAATGATTGGTAATTGCTGAAGTAGCATGGCTCGATGAGGATATTCATAAATTGACCAGGTAATGCTTTAACCGGCAAGGTCGGAAGTAAACAAAATGAAAGGCTTCAACTTTGTCGTGACAGGTGGACAATTAGAATTTATTGTTAGAATTACCGACAAAATCACTGAAATGTGGTGAAAAGTTGAAGGAATGCATCTTCAAGCAATCTTAGTATTTATACAGATAGTCATATGTTTATTTTCATTTTGTTAATCAAATATGATAATCTTTGCCTTACTAGTATTATGAACCTAGTATATTAACCTGAGCTTTAACGAGGTGGGATTGACATAAGAAGCAGATTAACATGAGGTTTGATTGTTTGGAAAGCTTGTTTGATTAGGTTGTGTACATTTCATCATGATGGTTTACTTTTTCATTCAATCTCTTGTTACAGGTTCGTCAAATAAAAACCAAACCAACTTTGCCATTAAATGGAGATATTTTTATGCCCACTGGTATGTTTCTACTTTCGCTTCTCTCTTTATGTTATGACGTAGGAAGTGGGTCTATAGGAATGATGGATGATTCTTTGTACTTATTTGTCGAATTACAAGGTCAGGTCCAGGGATTAACTTAGTTCCGTCCTCGTTCCGCTTTCGTTATCAGTATTCTAAGCAAAAAAAATGGGGAAAGAAAAGTCTATTGACAATGTTATTATTTAGGATGTGGGCACCATTACTTGTCTTTCCAAAAATTTTCCACACTAGTTTAATAATCATTATGATTGTTAGTTGTTTACCTGCATCTTATCTAGGTATAATACGTAGGACAATGGAAAAAATGTTTAAATTAAGAAAATATACTTTTAGTGTGTGTGTGTGTTTATATATATATATAAGTACATATTATTTTATATCCTTGTAATGATTAAATTTATCTTTCTTTCTATAGTACACTATAGTTAATAGAAATTATTTTGATAATAAAAAGGTTCAAGTTTAATGAAATTATCTAAAATTAAATAAGAAAAAGTGAAAATTTCAATTATTCGAAAATATTTTCAACTAAAAGATAATCACCATCCAAAGCCTTCCAAATATGTTCATACCAAATACATTTATGAACAAATGTTCTATTCTGCTCGTTTTTTTATAATATTTCATAAAATTTTAAAAACTTATCATTGAGTTAATATTTTAGAATGATCATATCAATAAAAATACCTAAATTATTATGGAATTGATACATGTAATTATAATATATGTATTCCCTTTTAAATGTTTTTTTTCAATTTTATAAATATAAATTTCCTAATAATATATATGGATGTTTGGATTAATTAGTTAAAATATTTTGTAATGTGATCAATTCAATCTCTTTGTTTGTGCTTTAATATATATGTATATATAGATATAAATGTGGGAGAAGTTTGAGTTCTCCTTGAATAAGTTTTTAAGCATGTATAGTTATATGATATGTGTTAAAACTTGTGTAGATAACTATGGAAGTTTGACTTTTGTTTTGGTTACTTATTACACTTTTTAGTTTAGTTTAATATTAAACTAATACTTGGAAAGTCTTTAGTTTTTGAGTTAGAGATTGATATTTGAGATTGCAATATTTTACTTGTTTGATTGTATTAACATTCGTAGAAGATTATTAAGATGGCGGAAAATGGATTAAAAATTTGTTAATATTATAATTTTCATTTAGAAACATTATGTTCTCATCTAATGTATATGGTGTTTAGTAACTTGGTTGTATAAGAAACTAAGAATTGAAGAAGAGAAACGGTAAAGTAAAAACATTTGTAATGAATATGCTTGTAGAATAAAGAATGTCTACAAAGACAAATAGTAATATTAAGAAGCTTGTTGTGTTGATGTCTTAAGGAGTAAAGTAAAACGTAACTCCGCCTGTGTCTTATTCAAGGCCTCGTCATTACACAGCCGGTCCCAAGCCCGGATAAAGGAGGAGGGAAGGAATATGGAAAATACTATTGCTATCATCGAATCACGTGAAAACCTAATTCAATGGTTTTTGAAGTGGAAATGCATTGAGTATTCTATTGTGACCAAAAGAATGAAGTGGTTAAAGAAAGAAACTGAATGTAAGTACCAAGTTGTTTATACTAGACACTAAAATTGAGTCCTAGTCTGGTTCGAGCAGTCTAAAGTTAACGAGTTATGTTCAATTTAATTGATATTTTCAAATTGAGTTCATGAGACTTGGTTCGAAAAACTTGAACGGTCTGAATTGATTTTTTTAAAATTAAACTTAGTGCAATGACAATTTATACATATATGACATTCTAACCTAAGTCAACATTCCTTAGTATTAATACAAAAGTTTACAACCATTTTTTAACATTTAGTTGAAGTTTTGCTGAGATGTAGAATTTGGAAAGGTTTAATAGTACGTAATTTTATTTTTATATAATAAAAGTTTGTTTTCGATTTTTCTGATAATAATAATTAAATTTAATTAAAACTGTTAATATTAAATTGATCTACCCAAACTTAGGCCTTGAACAAGACACGAACAGAGTTAAGAGTTGATTCCCTCCCGATGGCATCAATACGGACTTGCTAATACTCCTATTTGCCATTGTGGACATTCTTTATTCTACAAGTCTATTCATTACTTGCGTTAAAAATTCTAACACGTTCAAATTTCTTTACATTACTGTTTCTCTTATTCTATTCCCAACTTCTTATACAACTAAGTTACTAAACACCATAACCATTAGGCGATGTCAAAACTTGATGACCCTATTAATGTTTCTAAATGAGAATTATGGTATTAACAATTTTCAATCCACTGTCCACCATCTCAATAATGTTCTACTGATGTTACTATACTCAAACTAGTAAAATATTGCAATCCTATATATCAATTTTAACTAAAAAATTAAAGACTTTTTGAGTATTTGTTAACTAAAAAGCGTAGTAAGTAACTATAACAAAAGTTAATATTTTCGATTGTTGCGTGTCTCGGATAAATTTTGTCACCTATCTTTTAATTATGTAATGGTTAACTAAAGTTTTAACACAAATATCTATAATTATACATGGTTAAAAACTTATTCAAGGAAAACTCAACTTCTCCCACATTTATATTTTTGTATACATACACATTAAAACACAACCGAAGAGATTGAATTGATAACATAATAATACAAGTACACAATATTTTAACTAATTATTCTAAACATCCATATATATATTACTAAATTTATATTTATAAGGTTAAAAAAGTATTTAAAAAGAAATACATTTATTATAATTACATGTATCAATTCTATAATAATTTAGTTATATGATCATTCTAAAATATTGAGTTTTAAAATTTTTATGAGAAATTATAAAAAGACAGTAGAGTAGAACATTTGTTTATAAATATACTTGGAAAGGTTAAGATGGTGGTTTTCTTTTAGTTAATAGTATTTTCAAATAATTGAAATTTTCACTTTTTTTCTTATTTAATTTTAAATAATTTCATTAACTTGAACCTTTTATTGTCAAAATAATTTTTTTAACTATAACACTATAAAAAAGATAAATTTAAGGTAAAATAATATGTATATATATATTATATTTGGGATATAGCAATTACAATAATTATTAAACAAATGTGGAAGATTTTTAGAAAGATAAGTAATAGGTTGAATAATTACGGTGTCAATAGACTTTTTTTGTTCTCGATTTATTTGGACCCACTTATTACGTTTTAATATAAAGAGAGGAGGGAAAGCATAAACATATAACAGCAAAGTTAATATGGTTTCCATTTGATAGACCCTGTAATATGAGATTGAATGAAGAAAGTAAACCATTAGAATGAAATCAAACCCTACGTTAAGTTGTTCCTTACACCAATAAGACTCATGTCACTGTACCCGTAAGGGATGTATAGGAGCAGCACGGGCTCCTCTATACTTAATCTTGGTCTCGAGTTTGAATCTTAAGAATGGAGTTGCTTTAAAAGCTCGTAAGGGAGAACTTTGTCGCTCAAAACAAGGCCTTATCTGACTTGAATTCGGACTAGTTGGTTGCCCATGTGACACTAAATATCGGGTGATTTAACTCCCCCCAAAAAAGGACTTATTGTTAGACATTTTTGTCTTTAGGGGCAATTTTGTCAATGTCTCATAAAGTTAGATTAATATTAATTGCAATTTTGGTTTTTAAATAAATTATCGGTTAAGTTACGCCATTTGATCCAGATAAAGATATTATAGTGACTCAATACATAATCTAAATCAATGAGTCAAAGTTCGAGTAGAAAATAAGTCCCGATTAGTGTGGACCAGATCTATATCGGCCTTGTGATGGGGAAGCTCGATATGGAAACTGTATAAAGGTAAAGTTTCCTGCAGTTATTTAAGAGAGTCGTTTACGAGCATAAAGTTCCTGACCCGTTAAGGAAGTTCGGAACTTGAAGAAACTATAGAAAGGTTTTGCCCGTGAATCAGTGAGTATTTTTCGCTAAAGACCTGGGAGATTTGAAGGCGTTTGGAGCTCGGAATTGACATCGAAATCATAGATGAAACCGAATCTAAGTATTTCGCATTATCTTAATTTTTGATTCTTTCACGAAACCCTAAAGTACATAATAAGGTCTCTTCTACGTACTCACAGTCATTTCTCTATACTGGGTTCACAATGCACAAATTATTACATGTGTTTCACAAAATGAACTTAGAGATAACATATGAGTATCTGTATAAAGTATAAACATTTGAGCAATGGTAAGATTATAATAAATAATATTTGTGACAGGTTAAAGAAAGAGAGCGAGTCGGTCTTGATCTCATCGGGTTGTGTCTCTGTCTCTCTCTCTCTATCACTTTATTTTTGTCTTTGTCTTGTCTTCCCTTTTTCCCCCTTTTTTATTTAATAATCCATAAGTACTAAAATCTTATTTATTCATCTTCCTTTCGTCACTCTGCTCAGACCAGTCCACTCTCTATCTCTAGTCTCTTTCCCGTTTCCTTCTTCTTTTATCGAGGGGGTGAGTTTTGGCGGGGACTAGACAAGGTGGCCAGTTTCTCCATTGTTGAAATCTTCTTACTAAGTCCCTGATCTATAATCCATCCTTTGTGTTGTATTGCTGTCCCAAGCTTTATGGGAATGTGCCGATTAGGTTTTTTCCAAAGCTTAACTTGTTTGTTAGTGAATTTCGCAAGTAGGACTGGCCTGGACTGCTACTAGGTAGCTGCTGTTACTAAGTCTTACTGATGTAAACTGTTTCACTTACCATTCCCATCCTTCTTCCATTGATTCTACTTCTGCTCTTCCTAGACGTATCAGTGAAACCATAAGCATAGTCGGCGTAGCCAAAAGTTAAAAAGTTTTGGATATGGGGTCAGAGCAGAACAGATTCCCTCATCAGGAACGGGTATTTCTCCCTTATCTTCTCATTTCTTGTTCTTGTTGCTGTCTGGGTCAGATCTGGATCTGAGGCTTTGTTTTAAGTTTACATGCTTTTGCTTTTTTATTATTTAATGTCTAACCCTTCTTGATCTTCAGATCTATGTATTATCTGCTTGTTTTTACGTATTTTCTCCTGTTAGTTTCCATGCAAGACACACATTCATTTTTCCCTTTTGTTTGTTTGAGAGGAGCCAAAGAGAAAACCTTAAGGGTGAAAAAGAAAGGAATGAAGTGGATAAATATTATTATTTGTGGTCGGATCTGTTAAATACAACAATTGGGTTTTACTTAGTATGATCTTTGAATCCTAACATTGCCATTCTTTTCCAAGACCAAATAATACCTCATTTCTTTCTGTTTTCACGTTATCCGAATCAGCATTCAGTAATGTTTGACTTCTTCTTCTCCATTTAAATAAATGCCTGACAGACCTTGGGTCAATTTCGAACCAGTTTCTAATCTACCATCTCGTCGCGTAATGAGAGCTAGCTATCTATTGTTTAGCCTCCATTACTTTTTTTCGCAGTACACAGATATGTGATTACTATCAATGGGATTTTCTTGTATATTTTGCTGTGGATAAATATACTTGCCAATTGCATCCCCATAATATATTTAGCTGTCGATAACAGTTGTTTCTTCACTGAAATGTACTTGCAAAAAGATTTAGTTGGTTGTACACTTGTAACGCTAGGGAGTTCCTTCCCATGAAGAATAAAATAATTACTTTGCTCCTAGTATGTTGGTTAAAAGAAGTCGAAAATTGGTGATAGATATGAAATCCTAGTCGCAAATTGTAAAATTATATCTTATAATTGCCTCATGCAGGAAAAAAAATGAAAGTGCAACAATTTAATGTGACTGGTTAAATGTTATCAAATATGGAACTGCATAATTTTTATATTGACTGAGATGAGCATTAAGCTGAGATTATGTGGTGTGGTTTCAATGAGTTAAGTTCCAAAATTATAAAGTTCGCCCTCATTTGTGTTTTGGTCAGTTGGATGATGCATATAGACGAGGTAATGAGTTAACTGGATAATGCAAACATATGAGATAATGAACTCATACATATATATTTGTACTCATCTTTGGTTTTAGATGCATGTGATGCTACTACTAGTTTATACTTTGTCGGTTGCATGGATTCAATACATTCATTAGTGCAAGCATACATGGCAAGTGCTTTTTTGCTTTCATATTTTTTTCCATGCATCAATTACTTCCACGGTAAAAGTTATGTATACTTACCCATCAGCTATGAGGCCCAAGTTTGTCTTGTCTCCGTGAGATTTATGCCTTAAAAACAATATTTAGTGGGTTGTTCTGTCCTTTTCATGCTTTGCATGATCCATGCAACTTTTGTTACTCATGTTTGATTGCAATTTCTGTATACAGTTATCAATATGGGTTACAGTTATAGTGGTTTATGTATTGGCAGAGAAAAAGATGGGGAGGATGTTTAGGTGCATTATCTTGTTTTGGTGCTCAAAAAGGTGGAAAACGTATTGTGCCCGCAACTCGTATACCTGAGAGCAATTCATCAGCAAGCCAGCCAAATGGACCTCAAGCAGGTGGTGCTTCCAACCAAGCTACAACCCTTGCTCCATCACTTCTGGCTCCACCTTCTTCTCCTGCATCATTTACGAATTCTGCTCTTCCTTCCACCGCACAGTCACCTAGTTGCTTCTTGTCAGTATCTGCCAACTCACCTGGGGGGCCCTCTTCAACAATGTTTGCCACTGGGCCTTACGCCCATGAAACACAGCTAGTTTCTCCTCCGGTTTTCTCAACCTTTACTACTGAGCCATCTACTGCTCCTCTTACACCTCCACCTGAGTTGGCTCACTTAACCACCCCCTCTTCCCCAGATGTGCCATTTGCTCGGTTCTTCACATCTTCTGTGGATATCAGAAGCACTGAAAAGTCAAACTGTATGGCTGTAAATGATCTTCAAGCTACATATTCACTTTATCCTGGAAGTCCTGCCAGCAGTCTCTTATCACCAATTTCTAGGAACTCAGGTGATTGTTTATCATCATCATTTCATGAACGAGAGTTTCACCCTCAATGGGATCCTTCAGTTTCTCCCCGCAATGGTAAATATTCTAGGAGTGGCTCAGGCAGGCTTTCTGGAAATGAATCAACTGGTGCCCCCATTATTTCTCATGATTCTAATTTCTTCTGTCCTGCTACATTTGCACAATTTTATCTGGACCATAATCCACCATTTCCACATACTGGTGGGAGGTTAAGTGTCTCCAAAGATTCTGATTCTTATCCTGCAAATGGGAATGTCCACCAGACCAGACACAGTAGGAGCCCTAAGCAAGATGCTGAGGAAATAGAAGCTTATAGAGCATCCTTCGGTTTCAGTGCCGATGAAATGATCACTACTCCTCAATATGTAGAGATCTCTGATGTAATGGAGGACTCATTTACAATGACTCCTTTCACTTCAAATAAACCTACTGCAGAGGACAATATGGAAGCCGGGCAACCAAACAAGGACCAAAAACCACAAAAGGTACAAACAAACTTGACGAATCAAAATGGTCTTCAATTCAAATGGGATCTTGTCGATGAGGGTTTATGCCTTGAAATGCCAGACTCACTCAATGCATATGAAGGTGACTTCTATACTTTTATTCATGTTAAGCTTTATCTTTTGTCCATTGTTTGTTAATCTCATGACAGCTGATGAGAAATTTAAATACTAGTGGAGTCTTTTGACCATCGATTGTTGTATCCGTCTTTAGTACAGAGGTCCTAAGATAAATTAGTTGAAAGTATTCTTCTCTCTTTCTCGTGCAACTTTCCTTGTTTAAATGTTACGTCCTGTGAGAAGCTGCTGCCCTTCTCGTCGCAAAAGATGCCCCCTCACCACTACAAAGGACTGATATAATCCCATACTTCTGTGTCTTTTTATGGCCTGGCGATATGGCTTTCTAGTCTTTGCTTCTTTGTCCTTTTTTTTTTTGTGTGTGAATGATTCTGTATTATGAAGTGTACCAAGCTACTCCAGAAAGCCACTAATTGAAGGACCTTTTCGACTCCAGAAAGCCACTAATTCAAGGACTTTTTCTCTTTAATGTAAATCAGATCCCAAATCAAGGAGGCATCGTGGATCAAGTCATGTTGTGACTGATGAAGACATATTCCCAAAAGTGTCATCCTCTAAAATTAGCCGGAAATATCATCTGGGATTGTCAAGCTCGGATGCTGAAATTGACTACAGAAGAGGAAGAAGTCTAAGAGAAGGCAAAGGAGACTTTGTATGACATAGGTAATTTGGAGAGAAAGCACGGCGGCAGTTGCTTCCCATATGTATTACTTTGCAGGTTTCTTTGTCGTACACTTTTTATCCGGAATATTATGTTATAGGTGGGATGATCTAACTTTTCATCTTAACAGTTTCTCCGTAGTCTTCCTTGTGTCTTCTTCAGGTGTGTGGCCTGATGTCTCTGATTGATGATTGTATCCACTATGTGCCTAACTAATATAATGTTATAAAATATGTGTGAGGCATTTCTTTGTATGTATATATCTATTTGAAGTTCAATTTGCTCCATGTAGACTGAGTTTTGCTGCATCAATTTTATTTTCGCAGCAAAAGAATCTGGCACTCATAATTTCATAACTATGAAATTGATTGAGTTTTGCTGAATCAGTTTTATTTTAGCAGCTGATGGATCGGGCACTAATTTCATAGTTATGAAATTATCCCCTTTGAAATCAATTATGCAATAGCTAATCTCACCAAAGACTGCGTGTAATAAGAAAAGTCGTTAGATTACAGTGCCTATTATTCAAGCAGCGGAACCAATGGCCTGCTACATTATTCTCTTTCCTTCCACGGCGATTGGTTACGTGTTTCTTATTTCTGATCGATTGTGATTCATATTTGTCACAAAAGCATTACTGAAAACCACGCGGTTTATAAACTGATAGGACATTCCATTTTACAGCCTTGATCATTCATTTATCAATTACATTTCGGTGACAATGGGCAGCAAGAACAACTGGTAAGCTCATTGACAGGAATATAGATGAACTCATTCCACTTTCTCACGACAGGCGCGGTCGAAATGAAGAAACAAACAGCAGCTGGTGTTCGATATTTGGTGGTGAAAAGGTGAGGGGTGCGGTGTTGAAGGCAATCCCAACACCCTCATATTCCGTTTAGAGTTACTACAACTTTACGTGCAGTAGGGTAGTCACGGTGCTCACACAACCATATTCCCTGAAAAACGAATGAAAGATGAAAGTTCATTTGAATTCACAACAGACAGAAGTTGATCTAGAGTGTTTTGACACATACATCAGGAGCAGCTATTGTGCATTTACAGGCCAAGTATCTCTCAATCTAAACATGTACAAGTACCTGCCAAGTCCCCATATTGAGCTTTCCGTTGGTAATTGGAATCCTGCAGGTGACCAGAAGAGCAAGGTGAATCAGAAAGCTGACTATGAAGATACTAATAAAGTAATTGAAGACAAATGGTAGAAACATCCGCACGTGAGTGAGCATCCAAACATGGAGGATTTAATGTGCGCTGGCATGTCATCTGGGCCTATAAAGAATTTTAAGAGCAAAAGTTAAGACAAAAATAAAATGGAAATACTCTGGTTCTTCCTTCTGCACAAATCAGTAGGTTAGAATTGAATAAAGCCAGATGAAAAAAAGCCTAACAATCAGGTTCTTCTTCAAAATTTGATTTATCAGCATTTTTACTATTGTCATCTCGCTTATCCAACTTGCGAATGGTTCAACTAGACCTACAGCTCTATTTGTCCTGGAATATACAACACAAATGAAAAGGAGAAGCCTTATTTTGTAGATATACTTCTGTTCTGTAGAAGAATGGAAAGATAGGAATAGGAGTGTAAGAAAGACTAAACCTTCCAACGTGTGCTTCCAAGGAGCAGATCTTCCCTGAGAAATAGACAGAGAAAAAATTGACATAGGCGTAAGAGTAGGAAGGAGATTTGAACGAACTCTTCTTAATCCCAACTATAATCAAGGTAACGTGGAGGATGAGATAAAGAAGGTAACCTCTGGAACAATCTTATTAAGGAATGTCTCAGTATCATCACGAACATCAGAGTCATAGTTCTCGTTGATGGTAAGAGAGGCACTTGTATGGTGCACTGAAGATTTATTAGGTTAAGAACGAAGATATTTTTTATTAGGAAAGGGAACAGGGCGTTCGGTGGTGGGGCTGACTTACAGAAGAGATGAGCAAGGCCACACTTGAATTCTGACAAGTCTTTTCCAATTCCATCCACAATCTGCAAAGTTTAAGAGATTAGCAGCTGTTCAATCAAGATTAATAATTTCCAACTACAAGCTACAGGTGTCATTCACGCATCAAATCAAGTCGAGATTACTTCGAATAGATATGGAATGTAAGGGGAAACCTGGGACGTAACGAGATGGCAGCCACGGCGAAGTGGAGGCAAAGTAACAGTGGTCTGAGCCCACTTATTAGGGGCAGCGACAGCCATGGAAGATGAATTGGGAGTGGAACTAAAGAGCGACGATTTCACCGACAAAGAAAGCTTCTTGGGCTTTAGACTTGGGAGATGGATAGTAGGGAAGGACTTCTTCGGAATCGGGAAACAGAAGGAAGCCTCCGGAATTGTGGAAAAGGAAGCGCCTAAGCTGCTCTGGATCTGCATCTTTTCGTTACTTATTAATCAATCTTAAAGAGAAAATGGGCCTTTTCTATTACATACACTGAACGAATGAGAAGATGAAAATAAAGAGAGCGACATCTTTGTTTGGGCTCATCTTTTGTGGATCTTCTCTATTGGGAGTTGAGTCTAGTCCTTATGGCTCCCTCCAAATTCAAGGTAGACGATTCTTCATCTTCAACGGTACAGATTAATCTCCATGGCCACGGTCCAAGCCTCCAAGGTCAATGTCGTAGCTGCCACGATTACTAGCCAAAGGAAGTGGTGGAATAAACGCGGAATGACTGACTTACCTGTGGTTAGTCTTGTTCTTTTGTCTTTTTAAAGTCTGAAACTACTGTCACAACCACCCTTTTTCTTCTTCTTCTTCAGGTATGGCTAAATTATTGCAGAGATGGGATGGACATGGAGGAGGATCTGTGTTGTTCTTGTTGTTGGTCTTAGTAATGGTGGTAATAGTAGCACAGGTACAAGCTCAGCAAGCTTATGTTAACAATAAACAGCTTGACTGCGAGAATCCGACGTCTGACACTAATTCTACCAGAGGTTTTCTATGCAACGGAGACCCCACCAAGTACAAATCTTCATGCAAATCCTACCTCACCTACAGATCAACCCCTACATACGATTCCGCCGTCGAGATCGGCTATTTGTTGGGTGTGGAGCAACGGTCAATTACTCTCATCGCCTCCATAAACAACATCTCCTCCGACGTCTCTCCTGTCCCCACAGACACCCTTGTAATTGTGCCCATCGACTGCTCCTGTTACAATTCCAGTTACTACCAGCACAACGCCTCCTACATCCTCAAAAAGCGTTTAGAGACTTACTTCAGCGTTGCCAACGACACTTACCAAGGTCTCACCACTTGTCAAGCTTTGATGGCTCAGAACCCGTATTACTTCCGTAATCTCTCTGTTGGCCTCTCCATTCATGTGCCCCTTAGATGTGCTTGTCCAACTTCCAACCAGACCGCTTCTGGTGTCAACTACTTACTCACTTACCTTGTCAATTGGGGCGATTCCATCTCTTCCATTGCCAAGTTATTCGGGGTCGAAGAACAGCGAGTCTTAGATGCTAACAGACTATCTGCAGAGGATGTTATTTTTCCCTTTACGCCAATTCTGGTTCCTTTGAATTCTGAACCCAAGATACAATCCTCCGGAATGTCAACACCACCACCTCCACCACCCCAGTCCACTCCAGGCACTATTGCTAATGATGATGGGTCGTCCAACGGCAAGAATAAATGGAAATGGATTGGGATTGGGATTGGAGGAGGAGCTCTTCTGCTGTTACTCCTTCCTGTTCTCGCTTTTCTGTTTTGGCGGCGCAGCAAATCTCGCACTTCTTCACAACTACCTAAACCTAAGGCTCCTGTGGTAATCTCCTCAGATGGCGTAACCAAACCCTGGTCTCATGAAATCAGCTATGCCGTGGACTCCTTGACATTGTACAGATTTGAGGACTTAGAGAATGCCACGGCCTACTTTGGGGAAACTAACAGAATTAAGGAATCGGTTTACAGAGGATCCTTCAAGGGAGATGCTGGTGTTGTGAAGGTGTTAAAGGGGGATGTCTCTGCCGAGATCAACATCCTCAAGATGATTAATCACTCCAATATCATTAGACTGTCTGGTTTCTGCGTCCACCAGGGCAATACTTACCTTGTTTACGAGTATGCTGAAAATGGATCTCTCAGAGATTGGCTTCACAACAGCAACAAAAAATGCCAAGAGCAAGAGCAAGAGCAAGATCAAGACGAAGCAGCACTTTCACTATCTTGGAAGCAGAGAGTTCAAATTGCTTACGATGTGGCGGATGCTCTCAGTTATCTTCACAATTACACTAATCCCCCCTACATTCACAAGAACTTGAAGACTAGTAACATTCTGTTAGATGCTAATCTGCGTGCAAAAGTTGCAAATTTCGGGCTGGCAAGAAGGTTGGACAATGACCAGATGCAACTGACTAGGCATGTAGTGGGTACTCAGGGTTATATGCCTCCTGAATACATAGAGAACGGACTCATCACTCCCAAATTAGATGTCTTCGCTTTTGGGGTTGTCATGTTGGAGCTCTTATCTGGGATGGAACCTGCTACCGTTACTGATAATGACGGCGTCAAGAATCATCAGTTGTTGAGTGAAGTGATAAAGACTGTGATAGAGGGGGAGAACGTAAGAGAGAAGCTAAGGAACTTTATGGATCCATGTTTGGGAGAAGAGTACCCATTGAATATAGCTTTCTCCATGGCGCAGCTCGCTAACGTCTGTGTTCATTTTGACGTTAATGAACGACCCTCCATGCCTCAAGTTGTCGTGACTTTGTCCAAGATCCTCTCCACCTCTCTGGACTGGGATCCTTCCGATCACTTTGAACGCTCCTCCTCTACTTCCCTTGGTCTAGGCAGATAACTACTAAAACTCATCTTCACTATCTTCTGCAACAATAAATTATGCGTTTCCACTACTATTTTCTGTCTGAGCACTTTCAGTTTTTAACTATTTTTCTGAATTTGTAGAACCCAAGGTTCGGCTGTTACAAGCTTAATAAATTGCTGAAAAGCTGATTATGAGTACATCTGTCTCTACTCGAGGAAAAAAAGGATAGGAAACAATAACTAGTCCACAGCACTGAACATAGCATGAACCGGATATATAACTAGGACCAACGTTTTCAGTTTTCACCTCATGTTTCTCTTACAAGCTTACTAAACTGTCGGGAAGCTGATAACGTATAAGCATTGCAATTATTTTATTCAAATTACAAAGATCAAGAAACAACAGAGGATATTGTCTTCTATTCTACTCACCATCAGTTCTCCACTGGCTAATTTTCTTTCCCTTTTAGTTTTTGAGTTCATTCTTGTATCACATAATTTCTAGGAACTCTTTACAATTTCCTATTCCATTTGGTGGCTTGGCAGAACATCAGTCAGAATAAGTTTTTGAAATCTCTACAGCGTAGAACAGCGTCGCTTATTCTATAAGCTTTTGCAGAACTCTCCAATATCTGAAACAAGAAGGGT
The DNA here is from genome assembly GCA_026546855.1 of Erythroxylum incrassatum. Classification (NCBI taxonomy): domain Eukaryota; kingdom Viridiplantae; phylum Streptophyta; class Magnoliopsida; order Malpighiales; family Erythroxylaceae; genus Erythroxylum; species Erythroxylum incrassatum. Next base: position 54,428 of record JANVCL010000006.1, on the reverse strand, counting down.
TGCTGTGGATTGCCCGAAGAACCCATTTCTCGGGGCTTTGGCATAATTCCACACCGGATGAAGAGTCAAACCCAAGCTCCCCTTGCCTTGCAAGTAAATGCATTTGAAAGTGCAGTTCTGCAGGCCTTGTTTCTGTAAAGGGTAAATAAATAACGTCTTCATAAGTGAAGGTTGTTGATAAAGTGCAAAAGAAAATATTTATCTCAACCCATCTTTACATTCGCCAAGTTTACTTGGGATTCATTTAGACTCCAAATGTACACAAGCTTTCTTCATCCCATTTTGATGACCATATACATGACTAAATGCAAATTTAGATATTCTATTCAAGAAATGGTTTCATTTGCAGGGGAATTATTAGCTATCATTGACAAACCCTATGATAGCATGGCTAGATAAAAGGTCTAGTAACAGAGGGTTCTGTGATTAGTGTGGTTTAGATAAAAGATCCATTAACATAGGGTGAAGGGATAACAAAGACATGCTGTTCTTTTTGCCCATAAATCTCTTGACAGTATCTTTTAATCCTCAAACTTCTTGTGGCTGTCCATCTCAAAAGCAATTTGCAGATACAGGAAATAGAGAAAAATATCATCTAAAAAGAGTTATGCTGCTTCATTGTTATTCACCAAAGGGGAAAAATTCTAAAATGATATATTTGACTAGTAACAATGAAAGACAACAGCATCACCCTATTGCAATGTTGTTAACTTTTGAAACCAACAAAATAACTGAATGAGTATGATAACTGACCAGTTTCAAATTTAATCAAAATCTATATTGGCTTCCTCATCCTCTTATGCAGCTGCTTGGTCACTTTATGCAAAAGCACACAGATATACCACCAAACTACATGCATGATTTACACACATACCTGGTGACCAAGAATACCATTCAAGCCGTAGGTTCTTCTCCCACATCTGTTTCGAACCAAGGCTCCCTTCTGCTTGTGCTAGCAACAAAAATACCATAGGTATTGAAATAATGGAATTTGCATGCGCTTTTTTCAGACTTCTTATAGCAAGGGACAAGAATTCGGAACTATTAGATTGTTTGGCAAACTCCATGCATGTGGCACCTGGATTCAATAGTGATTCAGTTACGAAAAGAAACAAGGGACCTAAAAAGTTTATATCCAATCATCACACTGCTCTATTTTCCAAAGAGAAGAAAGCATTCAGACAATTAAGGTTTAAAAGGCACTTGCAAAAGATCTGTTAGTATTTGCGCTGATATTAGATGAGAATTAAAGTACACTGGAAAGGAATTAAAAAGAGCAAGTCAACTAACTGATTAATACCATGAGCTAAGAAGAGACAGGCATCTGCCCCCGCCAGTGAACAAGCTTGCATAAACAATTCTTCAGCAGAAAAGAGATCCTGATTCCACAAAAATATTAAACCCAGAAGCAAGTTAAACACTGCCATCCACATATTCCATGATTTCTTCATCTCTTTTGGGCATTCGAGGAAACATAACTCCACAATATTTGATTCAGTTTGTATATCATATTGTGATTCCATGATCTTAAGGCATACCCAACCTATATGATAATCTGTCTTTAGCTCCAAACATCTTCTATACTCCTTTTGAAGGTTTATAAAATTACTTTCGGCAGCATAGGCCCGACATAGCTGTAAGTGTCCAAAAAACCGGTAGTTATTAGGAAGCAGAAGTAGAGATGCATTTTGAGCATACTTGATACATTCCACATTATTCCCAGCTTGCAAATTTACTTCAGAAGCACAAAGCAGAAGAAGCAGTTTTTGATATTGGCAAGACGTGCTTTCGTGGGAATATGACTTATTAGCAAGTGCTATAAGAATCAGCCGTTGAACTGTCGCACATAGTTGTTGAGGGTATCTCTCTTCGCGTGCCTTTTGCAGAAGATTAAGTATTAACAAGTATTGTGCGTTGCAGTTCCATGGAGCCTGATGCAAATGTCTGCAAATTAAGAAAAAGGTTCAAAAGATAAGAAATTATTTGTCATGAATACTAATTTCTACAGTACAGAATTCAACCACAAGCACACGTCCATTAAAAGCAGGAAAGAAGGCGAAGGGTGGAAAATTCTGAGGAAAAAAGTCATTACTTCTGCAGCGCTTGGACAACCGCAGGTCCATTCAAGCACAGACAACCACATGTTGGGAATGAAAACCTAGGATCTCTGTTTGCAATTGCATAGCAAGAAAGAGCACCAGCACCAAGGATTTCATGTCCAGATTTAACTCCATCCTTCCTTTCACCATTACCAGTATCTATGATGCAGCACCTGCTGGCTAGATGACCACCTTTCCATTCTTCACCGGATAGCAAAAGATGACCCAGTAGGTTCCTGTACACAAAATTGCAATTGACGGGCACAGAAGTGGATGTAACAGATGAAAAGAATCAAGAATCACAAACATAATAAATCAAATAGGTACATTTGTCAAATTAGAGTAATGAGACTATCATGTCAAATGCTCCTATACAGCTTTAATCAATTTGCGTGCATTTATAGGTAGTAAAGGAAATAGTAACTTCTTCATATGATGCCATCATGTAGTTACTCTCCTGTGCCATCTAGAAACTAATCAATATGCAAACTGGGTTACTAGGACAGCAATGTAAGTCCAATCGTGGAATCCACTACTATATAATAAAACAGAAAGAAAGGATGTCTTTATTGGCTTCTGAAATTTAGGACTACTTTAATGCTGTTGGTTAATAGCTGAAATTCATCATCTAAAGGGACTACACAGATCCGATACAATGGTAAAAGAAGAATAATATATGTACAAATTCCTAAGAATAAGGTATTACAAAGATACATCTATATATTCAATATACAGAATATACAGATACAACGGACAGCTCATGTGATCAACTGATTGACCAACAGTTTGCAAATATCTATGTAAACTTTTCTATATTCTACCTCAAAATAGTGATCGTGGACTTTCACAACTTGCTAAGAATATTTTGAAATATGAGTAGCAAAATCTTTTAGGAAGAAGATCTGCAAGTTGACCTCCAATTGGAACATAAGGTTTACAAGTTTTCTTTGATAAATGTCTATCAATTTTAACATGTTTTATCTGATTATGTTCGACTAGATTGTGTGAGATATTTGTGGCAAATTTATTATCACAATACAGTCCCATTGGGCCACTTCATCTTAATTACAAATCATCAAGAATAATTTTGAACAATAATGACACACAAATGCGCAATGCCATAAACCTGAATTCTGCTTCTGCACTTGATTTAACCAGAACATTATGTTTCTTACAAATCCATGTTACAAGATTCCTTCCAAAATTTATCATAAAGTATATCCTCTATCAATCAGTAAATCTATATAGTTGCCATCAGTATACGCCTCAAGAACAAAGTTATTATTCCTTTTCCTGGATTTCCTTTTAAATGATCAAGAATTTTATAAGTTGCATGCAACTGTACATCTCTACGATCATGCATAAACTAACTTGTACCACTAACTGAATATGCTATATTTGGTCCTATATGTAATAAATAATGAGCTTTCCAACCAATAGTTTGTACATCTCTCGATCAACAATTGAATCTTTCACAGCTTCATCAAGTTTATAATTAGGCCTATAGGAGTGAGACCTGATCTACAAGCTAGTCTCCATGTTTTTTCTATAGGATCAGTTTATGTTGTCAAATGAAAATCCCAAGTGAGTATTCAACTCTTCAATAACAATATATCCTGAATTTTTCTAAAAACTTGAGTTTTCAACCAGGTGTGATGCTTTCTTCAAAGAGTAATTCTTAAATCCTAGCAATTATTCTTAGTTTCCTATCTTCCACTGTTTATGTTCCTGAATTCCAACAATTCTAACATAAAGATCCAACAAACAAAACCCTAAATCTAGCCATATCAAACCTAAATTTCAGCCATACTAAACCCTGAAACTTAAATCTGAGATTTCAGCAATCAAATACTAAAAACTCAGCTATACCAACTCTGAAATATCAGCACTTCAGGCTGAAACCCCAACCTAAAACTTGATATTCCAACAGCATAATATCAGCTGTATTTCCCAAATTTTGTGAGTTTAGCTGCTAGTTACTATATTTTCTATTTGTCCTACATGAATTTGATATTGGAGCTTTGGTTCACAATAGCAGAAGGGCATAGAAGAATAATCAATGAACAAGAGCAAGATGAAATACTTCTAAGAATCATGGAAAGACTGGACCTTAATGGACTTCGATCACAAGGTGCTTCAAGAACGAGTCCAAAAAAACATCAGATAACAAACTACACTTGACGTCAAGGGTGAAGAAAGTGAAAACCAAGATGAATGAGAGTCAGTCGTTGAAGGAATGTTTCATTTGAGAGTTTGAAGTAAAGGAGTTAGGTAGTTTGAAGTAACTTTTTGGGGATTGAAATAGCTCATCCAAACAAGGGATCATCATCTCATAGCAGAAATATGTATGTAACTGATCTCTTAACATAAACAAGAAGACTAGCTTATCAGCCAACACCAACTCCTATAGATCCCAAATATAAACTTAGTACAACTAAAGAAGATTCTTTTGGTGGCAATCTTACAACATGGAGGGGCAGAATGTTGTGGCAAGATCAAATGCAAAGGCAAAAGTTAGATTTATGGCACTAGGGATTTGTAAGTTGTTATGGTTAAAGATTATCCTTGATGACTTGAGGATAAGGTGGTCCAACTGCAATAATAAATCAACATCAAATGTCACACATAATCCAGTACAACACAACCAGAGAAAATGTATTGAAATTGATAGGCACTTCATTAAAGAAAAATTGGAAAGTGAATTAATTTCTATAACTTATATTTCAACCGGAGGATAATTTGCAAATGTGCTTACAAAAAGGTTAACAACCCAAGAATTTTAGAGTATCCTTCGGCAAGCTGAGAACGATAGATCCATATTCACCAGCTCAAGGAGGAGTCCAAAAATGGGTTTTGTTGGTCAGCCACTTAGGTGTGCCTAATCAGTGTGAAGATTGTATATTCCCCAATCAGTATGTGATCCCTATGTTTTAGTTGGTAAATTTAGGAAGGTTGTTCTTTTCCTTTTTAGGTGTACAAGTTGTACGTGATGAGCCTTTTCTCCCAACCTTTTCTCAATAAGGCTTGGAAAAGAAGTTTGGCAATTAGGCAATGCAAAGCATAACAATGGCAATGAAGGCCTTAAAAAAATGGCAATGAAGGCCAAGCTATGATTTTCCCAAGGATTGAGCATAAAGCTCGAATATCATGTGAAAAATAAGGATGGAAGTGTGTTTTTCTGATAATATTATGCAAGCTGTACAGTCTTGTTTATATCAGAAGTTGCCCAAAGTATACAAAAAATCCCAAAACCTTAATCAACGCTCTCAAACAAATATCACAATTACAGCCCTTAGGAATGACAGAGAGCTGATGTGAATACTTAAAGCAGTTTCCAGCATGTACTTTTCTCAATTACGCAATATACTTTTATACACTGTTCAAAGGACCAACTTGCATCAACATATTATGACTATGTGCAACAATCCAAGTGGCATAAATCCAGATAAAATCATAAAAAAAATAATACAATGGCAAACAATAAATTTTCAATGAAGCTAAAGGAAAGAAGTAGTTCTTGCTCCATATTCTATTTACCTTATCAAGGTACTGTCAGGGTACAGATGAAGAGACTTCTTAAGGTGACTAATTCCACTTTGAAATTCAAGGAAATGTTCTGATCCATGCTTAATCTGCATGACAAACAGTACAATAATATAGCTAACTCACCATCCATAAACTACTTTAAGGCCAAGTTAGAATGTTAGAAGCAACATTACACCACCATAATAAATTTACCAGTTTTGTAAATGCTATCAGATATTCCATGCGAATCTTCTCATGTGATGAAAGAGAGAAGCAACAATTTGAAATCCTAGACTCAAGCCGATCACTCTGATCGAGAGCAACGATAGCAGATACAATAAAGCTGACTTTTGAACTCTCAAAAAGTTGTTTCGGCATTTTCAGAATACTAGCAACTGCTGAATCTAGTCCAGATATGTGGTATAGCAATCTACAGATAAAACTAACAGAAGCAGAGGCAGATGTCTGGTCCAGAGTAGAAACAGTACCAGCTAGCTCCCTTGTAACACGTAGAGTGAGGTCATAGTCACCAACCATCCATAAAGAAAGAGCATATATTTGCAAACCATCCACACCAAGCATACCTTGAACAAATCAAATTGTAGCTTCAACATCTAGGAATCACTTTACAAGTCAATTTAATGTGAAAGCAGTCAAACCAGTCAGACGCTGTAGTACTTATTCTCTATTGTCACACAAATTTAGTAGGTCATAGAACACAAAAGAGCATGAAGACAGAATACTTCAGTGGTGATCTATTAGTTAACTTCATTTTCTCTGTGCCACACCTAAAGCAACTAGTATTAAATCATGAAGAAATTAGCCCGTAAAATAAGCTTAAAGTGAACCTTCATTCTTCAAACTTTCACACTCTTGTACTGCTTCTCTAGCGTGACCAGCCTGCAAAGATTAAAGGAATTTGATAAAGAAAAGAGAATGGAAGTAACAAATCTTACCTTTGTAGGTAATAATATGCATACAAATTGAGTGATATGTTTGCATCAGTAAATCCCATACATTCGCAAAGGTACATAAAACTACATCAGGTCATGGAAAATAAATAAGAGAATCAATAGATTACCCTGGTAAGAGATCGTGCCAAATTAACTGTTATATCTCGAATATGAGATCTTGGAGCATTGCTAGACGATATATTGATTGCACAACGTGCTAGCCTATACGATCCAATAGCAGATTGATACTCAGATCGAGCCTCAGAAACAAGTCCATTCAAATTGTGCGACTCAGCATACTGAGGGGCTCGCTGGACTGCTTGCTTGATGGCTCCAAAAACCTGCTAACCATCGATTATTAACAAGAGATGTTACCTGTTTATGCATTACAAATTCTAAAAGGCAAGGAAAGAGTGAATAATGCTTTTCCCTTGGTGGCTATTTTTCATCATCAACATTCTACCTGTGAAGAACCAAGGTGACCTGAATGCAGAGCAAGCTTAGCAAGACCAATTTGGAACTCTGCAAGCTGCCACAGTAAAAACAGTACAGTCCTAAAGTAATCAGGGGAAAAATGCAAAATTCAGCTGATGGCATCTTGTTCTAACTCATCATACAAAAAAAAAAAAAAGGCTAAAACAAGCAATTTAATGAAAACATGAAGACCAATCTTAATGGACAAGTTATCTCTCATTCATGTAATCTTTGTGGACTCATATCACTACTAGCCCATGTTTAGGACTGAGAATCAGAAAAACCAGTACATGTATTTGATAATTTAATTACACACAATCTGCTATAGCATAATTGGAAAGTAAAAAGGGGAGAATAAAAGTTTACAGGTAATATCTGCACAGCTCGTAAACAGCTCTCAAAAGCATCATCTTGTTTGGTATCTCTGAAGATATACTTAAAATGTTAATAAATCAGTCAAGCATTACAATATAGTCATATGTTTCGCATATCAGATAGACTATGTCACTTACCCAGGATGAGAATCAGCTGACATGCCTACCCATGGTAGAGCAAGAGAAGGATCGATACTTCTAGCAAAGTCAAATGCCTGCCTTGCCAGCTTCTTGTTACCCTCTTCTCTATAAAGCTGTAAAAACCAAAAATTTGGGCATCTTTGATGAATAAAATTGAAGCTTTAATGCATAACATTAGATAAGGGAAGAGAAAAATTGTAGAGGATATAGGAAAAGAAGGTTGGGAGACAGGAGGAAAACAGAGAAGATATTACATAAGGAGAATATATCAACTGCTACTTCACATATCATCTCAGCTGGACTACGCGATTATATAAAGACACAACAGAAAACAGAAGATAAGGAGAGATTGTTGAAGTTAAATTGATTATTGCTACAGTTTATGCACATTATCCCATTTCGATCTACATTGTGACTCAATAAAGCAGGAAAGTACCTTTCCAAGGTATGCCCAAGCAAATGCCAAAGATACATCCAATTGCAGCCCCCTGATCAAGGCATGTTGTTTCAATGCTCTGTCACCAGATAAACATCCCAATGCTACCCAAAACTCATGATTTTCCCCCTCAAGTAACAAGGAACCCAGAGCCATTTTCTCTGAGAGCTGCCTGGCAAAAGAAGTTATGTTAGGATCTTTGGGGGAGAGAGAGAGAGTTATTCCAGAAGGAGTTAGTTACAGCTGAGGTGGCATAACCGAATGTACCTAAGGGGGGGTCTATAAAGGGGTAGGCAGAGAAGAGAGAGGTAGGGAGAATATTTGTAAGAGGGTGACAGAAGAATTCAATCTTCTGAGGAGCAAATCTACTCTGGTTAGTGAGGAGCATCTGCTCTAGTTAGGCACTACCATTCGGTAGTGATAAGTTTTTACGGATATATAGTAATAATATAGAGGAACTCCGGTATTATAAGTCTCGAGTCCTATCAAGTTAGCAAGTAAAACTTATGGTACCATACGAGATCAAGCAGGACAGGCATATAACAACTAATACCAGGGATTTAGTGAATGGCCATTATTCTCCTCCATAAAACAAATATGGTCCGATGTTACAGCAATATCAACGTAAAGGTTAGCTTGCCAAGGGGCCAAGTGCAGAGCATGTTGATAAGATCTTCTTGCAGACATAGCAAACAAACGACAGGTTTGCTTCCAGGAAAACATGGAAGCATTGAAGGTCTCCACAGTATAATATAGGTTCTGGTCCTCTTCCATCCACGGAAAACATTTTGCATAAGTAATCTAGCAAGTAGAAAAGCACGCTTCAGTCATCACAAAATTGCATTACAACATGCACTCCATAATGCTACAAGAAAATATTTAATAAATGGAAAGAAAGGAAAATCAGAGAGTGGAAATAGTAAAATTCAAACAACCACATCTTCTATTGAGAAATGCATGATATGCAAGCTCATATATGTATAAACGCAATGAAGTATCATTGCACTTACCGATCCAACCCACATTCCCAATTACTAACCACTCTCTCACTCCTTGAGATGAAGAAAGAGAATGTTATAATTTCTTCCTTTCTACAATTTGCAACACTGTTAGCAGTAGTACCCAAAACCTTCCTGAATCTGTAGTTTCATTTTTGACCACATGAAAATCTATTTCTTTTATAATTAATCTATAAAAATATACAGCTTGAGCAATCCTATGTTTCAATCCATTGTTACCAAGCTAGGAATGTGCAATATCTATTCACTGGCTTGAGAGGGGTGCGGGAAAGTGCTGTAATATGTACATTAGCTCTCTTTTATTACTTCAATTAAGGTTTATAATCGTAGGATTTGTTAAAGGGCTGTGATTACGGGTCAAACTGTGGAAAAGAATACTTGTATATTCTATATCTTTTGAATAGATAGTGTACAACATTATATAAGGAATTACAAGAGATAAAATAGGAAACTAAATCAAATCCTAGATTAGATAGACTATCTAACTAAATCCCTTAAATCAAGGGATTTAAATATCTACAGCTAATGTATATCTCAACACTCTCCCTTAAGCTGGAGAATAGATGTCTTCCATTCCCAGCTTGAATACAAGATCATGGAAACTTGAACTGTTCAACCCCTTTGTTAGAATATCAGCTACTTGATGTTCTGATGGTAAGACATACGTACTAACCCTTCTTCCAATTTTTTCTTAATGGAATGTCTGTCAATTTCAATATGCTTTGTCCTATCATATTGTATAGGATTATGAGCAATATTGATGGCTGACTTACTGTCACAATAAATTTTCTATTGAACTTTTTAAATATGGGCAAAGTGTAGAGTCCACTATCAAGAATTAGGCTTGGGTCAACTATCCAAACAACTAGTTCTAGTTGTTTGGATAGTTGACCCTTACCACTTATAAACCCTTTAACATTTTCATGTCTAGGCAATATGGGACACTCTAACACTTACGAGTTATTATTATAGTTATTAAATTTGACAAATAAGTTTCAATTGTTTGAACTTAATTTGAAATTAATGGGTTAAATTCAATTTGATAATATGTTATTCAAGTATTTAAGTTTGTTTAAATTTGAATTTTATAATTTTTAAGATTAATTTAAGTATTCATATTTAATCAAATTTAAATTTAATATTATGCTTCTTGTTTTGGACAATGATTTTATATAATTAAAGTTCTAAATTATATTATTATATAATTTTTAGAAATGATAAATTAATTTGAATTTAGATTAAGTTTAATTTTGTTGAGTTTAAACTTAAGGGCCTTTTTGTTTTTTTAAAGGTTTTTTGTTGTGGTTTTTATAAATTAAGAAACAACCCTTGAAATCGTGTTTGGTTTAAAACGTTTGTATATTTCGTTTTTAAAAATAAAATGGCAACTGTTTTATGAAAAACGTAAAAATAACGTTTTCGTGATATTTGAAAACAGGTTTTTATAAAACTTTTTTTTTTCACAAAAACAAATCATATTCAAGTTTTTTTCTCGTCTACGTCGTCTTTTGCGTTTTTACCGGTATTGCAATATCTTCAGGTTTGTTTTCATATCTATCTGTTGCTTCTGTGATTTCTCTTGTCTCTTTTGTCCATAACATCAGACCTATAACAAAATAGAGAAACTAGGTGTGATGAAGGAGAGATATGAAAACTGTGAAAAGGAAAAGAGATATGAAGAAAATAATATTATTATAGATGTAGCTATACTTACTAAAAGCAATATGTAGAACTTCTCCTTTGAGCATAAAGTTCTGCAATTTTTTGTGATGATAAGAAAGATGATGCACTTTCGTTCTTTCTTTGAAGAACAATTTTCCTAACTAAAATAAATTTTAGTGCAACGTGTTAAATTAAGTTTGATATGATTAACATTCGAATATTCGAATTCAATTAGATTTGTACTCATGTTCAAACTAAATTTACGTTTGGCCTGAAAGAATCCAATTCATTACCAAAACCAACAATTATAAACAAATTCTATAATACAATCACGCAAAGTTTGCAATTCAAAAATTTCCACATAATTCTAAGTTATCAGGATATTTAATAATTTATAATTAAGTCCTTAATTATAAAATTTTAAGCCATTTCGTCCCATGGAAAGCTGGAAGTGATGCTCAATAATAATACGATCAATCAATAACAAACCAATTGGAGGGCAAGCAAATAACAACACAAGTCATAAATGTTGGAAGATCGGTGCTTCTCCTTCTTGTGGACCAGTTCGAACAAAACTAGTCACGCGTCAAGCACGTCCATTGTCTGCCCCTTTACGCACGTAGTTGCCTGGCATTGCTCAATCTCAGAGATCATAACTTGTTCCTAAGCCAATTCTTCTCCTGAAATCTATAAATACATCTTGAAACACCAAAAGGGTACAACTTCCAGAGCAAAATCTAATACTAGAGCCTCTCTAGTAGCTGTAGATCAGTGATCATTAATGGCTTTCAAAACTCTTCTCCCCTTGTCCTTTGTCCTCCTCGCTTTCTTATCTCAAGCTGTTTTAGCTCACAAAAATGACACAAAAACATCACCATTTGAGTTCCTGAAGCATCTTCAAGGGTGTCATAAGGGTGAAAAGCTCAAAGACATCCACAAGCTGAAGAAGTACCTCGGGCAATTCGGTTATCTGAGCTACAACTACAAGAACTCCAAAAATGTTTCTGATTATTTCGACGATCTGTTGGAGCACGCTCTCAAAGTTTACCAGCACAATTACCATCTGAACGTCTCTGGATTTCTAGATTCGGAGACCGTATCGAGCATGATCACCCCGCGGTGTGGGGTTGCAGACATTGTCAATGGCACTAACTGGATGCGAGTTCGGAAACATCATCACCATCGAGGCCATAACTTATTCCACACTACTGCTCACTACTCATTCTTTCCAGGAAACCCAAGATGGCCAAGCAATCAATACAGTCTCACTTATGGATTCCGTGCAGGTACTCCAGCAGCGGCCATGGAAGCAGTTGACAGAGCATTTCGCACATGGCAGACCAACACACATTTCAGGTTCTCAAGGGCTTCAAATTTTGGAAATGCTAACCTCCAGATAAGCTTTGAAAGACGCGCACATGGAGATGGGGCTGCTTTTGACGGTCCTGGAGGGACTATCGCTCATGCTTTTGCCCCAACCCGTGGATGGTTCCACTATGATGTGGAAGAATCGTGGTCCGTTGGTCCGAGACCAGGTGCATTCGACTTGGAGACGGTGGCGTTGCATGAAATAGGTCACTTACTTGGACTCGGACATAGCCAAGTTCGAGGGGCTATCATGTGGCCTAGTATCCAACCTGGAGCTACCATGCATGGGTTGCATAACGACGACATCCAAGGTATTAGGGCTCTTTACCGAGTTTAAGGTTCTTTCTTAACATAAACTATATAGATCACGTACTAGTTATATTGCACGAGCGAGAGGGGTGTTTACGAGATCAATGTAATCCTCGGTAGAATAAATTTGATGACGATGTTAAATGATATTACCTACTTTTTGTTGCAGACAAAATAAAATAATAAATTTTAGTATTATTTGTTTCTAATTGGACAATTATACATTTTATTTTCTCAAATTATCGATTTTATCTCAAATTTTTTAGCGACGTGAGACTATATATACATATATATATATAATTATATCTCAATAAAAAATTTTAAAATTAAGTTATGAATTATATATATATATATATCATTCTTTTTCTTATGATGTGATACAATTTCATATTTTTTGGTGAGGGGAAAGTAAGTAGTAAACTAAAAAGAAGTGGAAATGAGTTATTTGACTAATATTTCTAATTATTATTAAATCACAAGAAAGTATTCTATAAAATTTAATTAGAAGAGTTTCTTGAAAATTAAGAATAACATAGGAAAAATTAGTATGATTAACTTTTTAAACTAAAAATTGTAAGGTTACTCCTCCTTAACAACAACACCACCACTTACTAAGAATCCCGTTGATATGCATGATACGAAGAAGTTTAGTATTACACAGTCTTACCTTTAATTAGTAAAGTTACTCCTGATATGCTAAAACTAATTTAAAAAAGGAAGCAAAATCATCAATTTCCCAACATCAAGTCATATAGCAACTGCCAAAGTTCTTTGGATAAAAATCAATAGAATCCATAACTTCTTCAAAGAACCTATGGTGAAACAATTAAATGTTCTTGAAAGGAAGTCAAACTGAAAAAAAAGTTTGAACATTTTATTGCTATTTTTTAAAATTTGAGTTATAATTAAAAAATTGACGAAAGTTTGAGTTTTTTTGATAATTAACCCTTAATTTTATTAATTATTTTAAAAGCTTATTTTGTCATTTAAATCATCATCAGTTATAATAGGAGAACAATTTTTGTGACTAAAATATATATTGCCAATAGTAATATTGAAAAGGATTAGTTAAAAAAAATCTCAAACTTTTATCAATTTTACAATTATAGTCCGAATTTTAAAAAATGGCAATAAAATACTAAAACTTTCAATTTTTTCAATTATAACTTGACGTTAGTCTCTCTGTTAAGTTTGTTGATGTGACTTGCCACGTGTCCAAAAATTCTAACTATTAATACACGTTAGTCAAAATTAACACAACAAATAAAGATTAATGAAACAACGTCTTTAATGACATAATTAAAATGATTTCATTTTTTAAAACAGCCTAAATCAATTTATGCATCCTAACTCTCACCCTCTTTGTTTTTAATTTACATAACCTCATCCTTTTGTAATCTATTTGTTCGTTATCAAACTATTACGAAAGATTGTGGGCGTCGGCAGAACAAACATATAATGAAGGGGGTGAGGGTCGGGATGACGTTATCTGTTTGTTTGTTGTCAATTTGTTACGAAAGGCTTAGGGCGTCGGTAGAACAAATAGATAACGAAGGAGGTCAGGGTCGGGATGTCATTATCTATTTGTTTGTTATCAAACTATTACGAAGGACTGGGAGCATCGGCAGAACAAATAGATAACGAAAGGGGTGAGAGTCAAGATGAGGTTGTGTAAAATGAAATGAGCTCCGGAAGCCATTAATGATCACTGATCTAAAGCTATAAGAGAGCTAATTTTCAGACTGAGATATACCCTTTTGATGTTTCAAGATGTATTTATAGATTTCAGGAGAAGGATTTGGTTAGGCACAATTTGTGATTTCTGAGATTAAGCTACATGTGAATGAGCTTACTTGGTCTCCTGATCAGACGTGTTTCAGGCGTAATTAAATTTGTTCCAACTGGTACAGAAGAAGCTTTAATTTCCCGACATCTATGGCTTCATTTGGTTAGTTACTTCCGTTCAATCTGATTTGTTGTAGATTATCTTATTATCATTATTATTTAATATCTACTTTCAACTTTCTATTTTACCAAATGGTTTAAAAATTTAAAGTTAAGGATTTAGTCATGAATTATTAAATATATTGAAAATTATAATAAGTTAGAGTTATAGGCAAAATTTTAAATTAGAAATTATTCATAATTGTACATGCATCCTCTATACTTAAAATTTATTTTTAAATTTAGGAATGAGCATGAGCCCAAATACTCGAGTATGGGCACGAGTCTAAATATTCGAACGTAAATTATGTCAAATTTAATTTAATTATTAATTTTGAATTAGTACATGCTTAATTTTAATTAATTAATTAATTTTGAATTTTACAATAACAAAATTTTAAATTAATTAAATTAGAATTATTTATTAATTTTAAATTAAATCAAATAGATCATCTTAATTATTATGTGATCGTTAAAAATTATAATAATATAATAATCGCGTTTGCATTGTAATTAAGGGGTGACAACAAGTTATATTGAGCATAGTTATGGTAAGACCTCTTCAAAGATACTAGATTGTGATTATATAAGGAAAGGAATTGCATCTTAAAAGATGCTTGTATGGTTAAGATAAGTGACTAATTAAGAATCCAAAAACTCAAAGTGATGATTAAAAGATGTAACTATAGTCAAATATAATTTGATTCATTTATTTCGTAATGAATTCATCTATTTTTATATGATTAATTAGGATCGAAAGAAAGTCTACACTGTCTTGCTATGTCGAGACTTTCTCTCTCTTGTTTCTAGATAACAAGTTTCTGTTGATTGATTCAAAATCACGTTGATATGGTCTACACTTTTTAGTCCACGTTTTTTGACTTAGTCATTAACAAATTAAGTAGTGGAGCCAGTTAGTGTATGTAGTGGGGGTCATTTAGTAGGTCATTACTTCCTACTTTTTCTGTTTTAGAATTCCAACAAAATCTTTGGTATCAGAGCCTTCCAGGTTCGATTATTTGGGAAATCAAACGAAGCCCATGGCAGCTAGTGGTTCTTCGACGGCATCGCAGCCTATGATTCCTACTTTCAATGGTGAAAAATATGAATTTTGGAGTGTGAAGATGAAGACACTCTTCAAGTCACATGGGTTTATTGAAGACGATGATGAGCAAGGATTAGAGGAGATCAAGCAAAAGGATTCAAAAACTCTCTTCTTCATTCAAACAACAATGCACGACTCAATTTTTTCCAAAATTGCAGCAGCAGAAACTTCAAATCAGGCATGGGATACTCTTAAGAAGGAATATAAAGGGTCAGCAAAGGTAATGACCGTGAAACTTCAAACACTTCGTCGTGAATTCGAAAATTTACAAATGAAGGATACTGAATCTGTGTAAGATTATCTATCTAGAGTTTTAGCTCTTGTTAATAAAATGAAATCATATGGTGATAACATTGAT
>JANVCL010000006.1:10619-34539 GCA_026546855.1 Erythroxylum incrassatum | reverse complement strand
ACCGTAGAGAAATGTAGTATTTCTCCCCTAACCAGAGCAGATTTGCTCCTCAGAAGGTATGATTCCTTCTGTCACTAGTCTTCTCTCAATTTTCTGGCTATCCTCTCCCTTCTTCTTTCCTCCCTTTATAACCTCCCTAGGTACATTTGGTTATCCTAACTAACTAGCCACCTCATGCTGACACTACAAGGACCTAACAGAAATGACACTACAAGGACCTCATCCCTTAAATCTTTTCTTTATTCTCAGTCTCGAACAAAAGATTTGGAGGCATTAAATTATTTTCGGGAGTTGAGGTTATTAGAAGTAATAAAAGAATATTCATCTCTCAAAAGAAATGTGTTTGACTTCCTAAAATGGAAAAACTTGCGGCTAAATCATGCAGTACTCCAATGACTCCTAATTTGCAACTTACACAAGATGATGAGCCATTTAAAGATCTTGCAAAAATATAGTAGGTTAGTTGAAAGTAAGTTGAAAGGTTTAATTACCTCATAGTAATATGTTCAAATAATGCATATCCTATGTAAGTTAGTTTATGTCTTCTCCAACAGTTAACCATTGGTCAACCTTGGAACAAATTTTGTTTTATCTGAAAGAAGCCCCTATACATGACATTTTCTATCAATTTCATGGACATCCACCTATTGAATGCTATGACATAAGATCCACTTTGTTTTTGGTAAAGGAAATCTAGTTTCATGGAAGAGTAAGAAGCAAAATTCATCTCACATTCAAGTACAAAGACAAGAGATCAAGCTATGGTGCAATTATTTCTAAGATAATGTGGATTTATCAATTGTTGATTGAAGTTAGTCTTAAGCCTTCAGTACCAGCAAAATTGTGATGCAATAACCAAGTTGCCCTCACATTGTGTCTAATCCTATATTTTATGAAAGAACTAAGAACATACAAACAAATTCACTTTGTTCAAGAAAACTACAGCAAGGTTTGATTTCCATGAATTATGTAAAAACTGAAGAACAACAAGGTGATGTTATATTTATAACAAGCTAGACATGATTAATATCTATGAAGCAACTTAAGAAAGAGTGTTACATTATATGTAAATATATTAGGAAATTTGTGATTTAGGGATTGACTTTACTAAACATGAAGTTACATTATAGAGATAAATTAGCATCAAAACCTTCTTATAGAGAATGACTAAGTTCTGTATATATAGGTAGCCTATATCAATAAAATAGTGGACAAAATAAACTTCTCTTATCTCGTGTTTTTTCAAATTCAAAGTTTCATATATCACTTCCTACAAGAGTTTATTTGTCATTTCAATTGCCCATAATCCAATGCTTCATGATCGAACTAAAACATATTGAAATTAATAGGCACTTTATCAAGGACAAACTCAAAGTGGGCTAATATGTATTCCTCATACTCCTACCTCTCGACAAGTGGCTGATATACTCACCAAATGTTTACTAAAAAAACAATTTGAAGTTCTAACAAACAAGCCAGCAATGGAAAACATCTACAAGCCAGCTTGAGGGGCAATGTTGGATTAGGGAGTAACGAAGTGGATTCAATAGCACGGGCTGCAATAAGAATTCTTGTGGAATGTGCTGGATGAAATATTCCTTATGGAATAATATGGATTTGTTGTAGGCTATAAATACAAGAGTTTAGGCTATAATTACTGTTAGAAAGAGATAAACTCCTATTTATATTTTCCTAGTTTACATACCTTATATAGCTATATATGATGAAAATCAGAACAATGATTTAGGAGAAATTATTTCTTAATCATAAAATAGGAAACAAGAGGATATCATGGATATTTACTTTAGGAAATTGTCGTAAATAGGGGGTATTGCTGTTAGTAGGAAATATTTTAGTTACCTAAAATTAGGTTAAATTAGGTTAGGACTTGTGTATATATTCAAAGGCACTTATTGGGCAAAATAAGAAAAAAGATTACTTCTTTCTTCATGCTATCAGAGTCCAGGATGTTGTAACTCCTAATTTCTTTTTTTTTTTTCTGGCACTTACTTGGCCTTCATTGCCAATAGTGCCTTCTGGAAAACAAATGGCTGAAGCTATTACCAACAAAAACCCCAACATGAAGGCCTCTTCCTCCTCTGAAATCTCCTCTGTTGGTAATCCCAAAATGTAAACTCCTCCCCATATTGGTGAATTACAAACCTTGTTTCAATCTTACCAACTCAATGGTAAAAACTACCTCCACTGGTCACAAATGGTTAAGACTTTCCTTAAGGGCAAGGGAAAGCTTTCTCACCTATTAGGAACTACTCCTGCCCTTTCAGATCCCAAGTTTGAGGCTTGGGATGTAAAGGATTCCTTAATCATGTCATGGCTTTGGAACTCTATGGAACCAGACATTAGAGGCACTTACATGTTCCTCTCATCTGTTAAGGAGATATGGGATGCAGTTACTCAATCTTATTCTAAGGTAAATGATGCCTCTTTAATTTATGAGATTAAGACCAAAATACCATCTGCCAAGCAACCTATGCAATATGTCACTGAATATTACAATATGATGAAGAGTCTTTGGCTTGATTTGGATCATTATCATAATCTTAAAATGCAATGCAGTGATGACAGTGTCAAATTCAAAAGTTTGTAAAAAGGGAAAGAATCTTTGAATTCTTAGCAGGTCTTAATGTTGAATTTGACCAACTTCGAGTTCAAATACTTGGCAAAAACCATCTCTGAATGAGGCCTTCTCACTCACTCGAGCAGAAGAGAGCCAAAGAATTGTGATGTTGGAATCCAAGTTTGTTGACAGCTCAACATTCATGTCTATTAAAACCAACAAAGAAGCCCTTAACCACCACCAACAAAATCCTCAAAATAAGGAAGCTGTCTGGTGCAGTTTTTGTAAGAAGCCTCGTCACACTAGAGAGACCTGCTGGAAGTTACATAGGAAGCCACATAAAGCATGGAAAGAAGGGACGAACAAGGATAGACAGGTCAATGCCCACTTCACTGAACCTACAAACTCTGGAGATTCTGATCAAGCTAGATCATAACCAAAAGGACTTAACAAAGAAGAGATTGAGCGTCTAAAGAGCATTTTGAATTCCCTAGAAGGTGTTGGTGCATCATGTTCATTAGCCCAATCAGGTGATTTTTCTAATTCTCATGTTCTTAGTGCCTCATTAGTACCTTCTAGGGATTTTTGGGTCGTAGATTCAAGTACTACAGACCATAGGACTACTCATCATTCTTTTATTTCTTATAACCCTTGTCCCAATAACAAAAAAGTTAAAGTTGTAGAGGGTTCTCTTACTACTATTGCAAGTCAAGGAACCATTCCTTTGTCCCCTAATCTTCTTACATGTTCCCAAACTTTCTGCCAATTTTTTGTCCATTAAAAGATTTGCCAGAGACTTGAATTGCTTTGCCATCTTTGATCCTACTTATTGTGTATTTCAAGATTGGGAAACGGGGAAGATGAGTAGGCATGCTAAGGAAAAGGACGAACTCTACCTTTTGGAGTCTAATAGTGGAGAAAAACCTCACAACCTCCTTGACTTTCATGACCAGAGATAACTTTTAACCCTATTTGGCTTCACCATTATTGTTTGGGTCATTCTTCTTTTAGTTTAATGAGAACCATGTTTCCTAATTTGTTTAAAAATCGTGATCCTAATAGTTTCCATTGTGATATGTGTGAGTTTGCCAAACATTGTCATACTTCTTTTCCTTTGAGCAATAATAAATTTGAATTTCCTTTTCCTTTGATTCGTTATGATACGTGGGGACCTTCAAGGATACCTAATGTGTCAGAAGTTAAATGGTTTGTTACCTTTATTGATGACTGCACAAGGGTCACATGGGTCTTTCTCATGGAAAATATCGAAGGTTAGTGATATTTTTCCTAATTTCTTCCATATGATAAAAAACTAGTTTGGGGTGAGCATAGAAGGGGTCAGGAGTAATAATGCCCCAGAATACTTTGATCAAACCTTATCTTCTTTCTTTCAACGAGAAGGCATTATCCATTTATCACCTTGTGTTGATAAAATGGAGTGGCTGAGCATAAAAATAGACATTTACTTGAAGTCACTAGAGCATTGTTATATCAAATGAATGTCCCTAAACACTGTTGAGGAGAGGCTGTTTTAACTGGAGTTCAATTGATAAACAGATTGCTTCATGACCTCTAGAGTTCAAAACACTCGTAGAAATGCTCCATAATTTTTCCCAGATTTAATATAAATAGTCTAACTCCAAGGGTGTTTGGATGTGTTAGTTTTGATCATATTCATGCTCACAACAAGGGAAAACTTAACCCACGAGCCCTAAAGTGCATCTTTGTTGGTTACTCCCCTACACAAAAAGGGTATAAATGTTTTTATCCTCCCTCACATAAATTCTTCATTTTCAAGGATGTGTCATTTGTTGGGAGTCAATCTTTCTTCCCTAAACTTATCTTCAAGGGGAGATAGGGAATTCTGCGGAAGATAAGTATAGGGAAATTAACTTCTTAATTTATATTTCCCAAATACACAAACTAAATCAGCCACTACTGTCCCCGCACCACCTAACCAATCTGACAAAAATAAATCAAAAAGTGCCCAACCAGATACCTCAAAAAATACTACACCTATCCCGAACAAGCCTCTGTTAGTCTACTCACAAAGGAATACTATCTAGACCTTACCAGAGCAGGCTCAAGGATCTAATGCAAAATCAGGTGCTGAAATACAAAACCTTGAGCTTGTTGATTTGTATGTTCATATAGCTCTTAGGAAGAGCACACGAACATGCACTAAATACCCAATTTCACACTTCACTTCACTTGACAAATGTTCTCCAAGCCATAAATGTTTTCTAACAAAAATAAATTCGGTTTCCACACTGCCAACACTTGATGAGGCACTTAGGGATAGGAATTGGAAAAATGCCATGCATGATGAGATGAATGCGTTAATTAAGAATCAAACATGGGAAATAGGAGATTCACCAAGAAGAAAAAAAACCAGTAGGATGTAAATGGGTATTCACAATTAAATATAAAGCAGATGGTTCATTGGAAAGATATAAAGCAAGGCTAGTAGTTAAGGGGTATATTCAAACTTATGGGATTGATTATCCTGAAACTTTTGCCCCAGTAGCAAAAATGAACACTATACGTATATTGTTATCCTTGGCAGCTAATTTTGATTGGCCTATGCAGCAATTTGATGTAAAGAATGCCTTTTTACATGGTAATCTAAATGAAGAAGTGTACATGAAAGCCCCCTTCTGGATTTCAAGATAAGTTTGGGAATAGAGTATGCAAATTAAAGAAAGCCTTGTATAGCCTTAAACGATCTCCTCGGGCATGATTTGGGAGATTCACAATGGCTATGTTGGAAATGAAGCACAACCAAAGTCAAGGAAATCACACTCTATTTATTAAATTTGCTGTAGAAAGCAAAATGACAGCCCTCATTGTTAATGTGGATGACACCATAGTCACAGGTAATGATCTTGAAGAGATGAAACACCTCAAACTTAAACTTGCCCAAGAGTTTGAAATCAAAGATTTGGGGAAGTTGAAATATTTTTGGGCATAGAAGTAGCTCGTTCGGAAGAGGGAATTTTTCCATCCCAACACAAGTATATTCTAGATCTTCTAGAAGAAATTGGAATGATGGGGTGCAAACCAATTGATACAACTATAGAACAGAATCATAGACTAAGCGAGGCCAAAGGTGATGAACCTGTTGACAGGGGGAGGTATCAAAGACTAGTGGGAAGACTAATTTATTTGTCACATACCAGGCCTGACATAACATATGCAATAAGTGTAATTAGTCAGTTCATGTATGACCCTAAAAATGTCCATCTTCAAGCAGTGTATAGGATATTGAGGTACTGTAAAACTACCCCTGGCAAAGGGATTATGTTTAAGAAAAATGACAATAAGACAGTTGAAGCTTATACAAATACAGATTGGGTAGGTTCAAGCATTGATAGAAGGTCAACCAGTGGGTACTGCACTACGTTTTAGGGCAATCTTATCACTTGAAGAAGTAAGAAGCAATCAATTGTAGCTAGATCAAGTGCTGAGGTAGAGTTTAGAGCTATGGCTCACGGTACATGTGAGCTCTTGTGGATTCGTATCATCCTAAATGATTTGAAAGTTAGGTGGTAAAGACCTATGAAGCTTTACTGTGATAATAAGTTAGCTATTAGTATTGCTCACAACCCGGTATAGCATGACAGAACTAAACACATCGAGATTGATAAGCACTTCATAAAAAAAAAATTGGAAAGTGGGTTTTTCTGCACCACATATGTTCCCACTACCAAACAGATAGTAAATTTAATGACTAAAGGGTTCGCAAATGCACAATTTCAAGATGTTATAAGCAAGCTCAGAATGCAAGACATCTATGCACCTACCAGCTTGAGGGGGAGTGATGAAAATCAGAGCAGTAATTTAGGAGAAATATTTCCTAATCATAAAATAGGAAACAAGAGGATATCATGGATATTCACTTTAGGAAATTGCTGTAAATAGGGGATATTGTTGTAAATAGGAAAAATTTTAGTTACCTAAAATTAGGCTAGGACTTGTGTATATATTCAAATGCACTTGTTGTGCAAAATAAGAAAAAAGATTACTTCTTTCTTCAATATATATGCAAAGTAGTGCCCATAAAAATATTAGCAATATAACAAATTTTCTTGTTCATATCAAGTTGGGGAACAAATATTCCCAAAGTTTAACAAGTATGAGTTGGTAGTGGCTATGATTTTTCATGAAAAAAAAAAGAAAGGGAAAAATATAAGCCAAGTAGGTTAACAATTCAAGGGATGCCCCAGTGCACAAGATTCCCCGCCTAATGAGAATTGGGGGAGGGCCATCAATTGTACACAACCTTCCCTTTGTATTATACAAAGAGGCTATATCCGTGACTCGAGCCTGTGACATTTCAATCACAAAGGAGTAACCTTACTAGTTGCTCCAAGGCTTGCCCTAAGGATAATAATTAAATATCAAACAATAAAAACAAGGTAATTTCATAAAGGAGCAAACAAAAATATCAAGTCATTTACCATCTTTGATACTGATAAAGAACTACCTTTCTGAAGGAACCAAGCATCAAGAAGATATTTCCACTTTCAACCAAAGCAAAAACTCTAGTGTCCTCCAATTCAATGGCTCTGCTGTAGGACTGGTACAAGTATAGCAATAAGTTGACCAACTGAAAGGTAAGCTATAACAGAATAATCCAATGACAAGTCATGAAAGAGGTGAAGTTAAATATCATCCACAACTTGCCTAGTAAAGGGCCTTGTTGCTTTCTACTACATTAAGATAAATAACCTAGATACAAACACAAGAACAAGTGAATTGTAATCCTCCAAATTGTTTGTTTGTATGCGTCTCCAAACTTGGGTTGGGAATAATAATGATTTATATGGCAAGAATTTTATTAATCAACATAATTAGGCCACCTCAGCACATTAGGTGCTACTTTGTAGGTCAGTATGATTGTGTCTCTCCTTCTCTTCAATATTATGCCATGTAAGGACATATTAAGTCCAATGTAATATGTGATTGTTCACTTTTGAACAACTTTCTACCTTCCTTTCACCCTACCCCAATAGTAAAAAAACAATGTTTACAAACATTGACTACTAGGCCTGCAACTTTTGGGCACATAGGTGATAATGTTACTTTGGAATCACTAAATACAAATACTCTGTTGAGATATATGCATAACCATTTGCCTCCCCGGAAGCCATAAATTTTGATTTCTCATTAACATTTCAAATCAATCTCTATGGGATTAGATTTCATAATTAAAAAATCAAGACAATACCAAGATCAACTAAGCAACTTCTCCAACCCACCACAAGAGATTGTGGGTTCCAGCCATTGCTCTTCCTCTACCAAGGGCTATCATCTCCAATGTATCAAATACAAAGAAAAAGAAAAAAACAAATAGCTCCAACTACAGAAAAAGAAGAAGAAGAAGAAAAAGAAGGGGAAGGAAAAGAAGAAGAAGAAGAAGAAGAAGAAGAAGAAGGAGGAGAAGAAGAAGAAGGAGAAGGAGAAGAAGGAGAAGAAGAAGGGGAAGGAGAAGAAGGAGGAGGAGGAGGAGGAGGGGAAAGAAGATCCACTAAGGGAAATATGAGAGAAAGTATAAGCCGGAATAGTAATGATGAATAAGCTGATAGAAATGAGTGACTTGTTCCTCTTTTTTGGGGAGGGCCTGACTTGAATTTGAGGGTAGAAATGTTCTTGGATCTCATCATCCTTGACTTGTTAACATAAGCTGAGCACTACATGACTATCGTAATATTATCACAGTGTATTGCTATGATAGAATTCCCCAATATTTTTTTCTTTTCAAAAAAATATTTTTGCCATTTAGCAACACATTATTTGAACAGGTTCTGTGTAAATCAATGATTCCACAACTGATAACATATCAGCATGTCGTCTATGTCCTAATAAACAAAAAAGAGTGTACCTTAGTAGCAGCAGTAAACATCCCAAGTCGCTGGTAGGCAACACCGAGTGCCTATCGGAGGATAAAATGGGCGAAGGAAGAAAGTCAAAATGATTACAAGTATTGAGCAGGAGAAGAGTGAAATGAAGTAGATATAAGTGAGTAGAACAAGAAAGAAGAGAAGGAGCTAGGCTTACTTCCCACAAATTGGCAGATGTGGGATAACCTCGAATTGCATGCTGGAGACAACGAACAGCTTCTGAGCAACGGTTGTGGTGCAAATGGAGAAAACCCAAACGACGAAAAGCCCAAAAGGCCCTGGGAGACTTTTGAGAGGCTTCGTTACAGGAGGCAAGCTCCAAGTTCTCTTTACCAGATCGGCGCAACAACTGACAGAGGGCATCACCTGAATCAGAATCATCAGGATGAAGCGAGACAGCCCTCTGGTAACATTTGAGAGCCCTCTGAGAATCGAGGGCAAAATTAGAGTAGTAATGCCCCAGGTACTTGAAAGCTTGAGCATTTTGTGGGTTAAGTTTGGCTGAGATTAAAAAATGCTCAGCAGCTTTCTCCTTGGACGTAGAATTAAGTCTTTCTTCCCACAACAACAGTCCCTGCAAATTTTCAATTTTGTTAGACGCATTTCCTTTCGTTATTTTCTTCGATGGACGCATGAAGCCATATCTAAACAAGACAAATAAGAAGGAAAAACAATTGGCTAAAGGAGATGAGGGAGAGTATAAAATACAAGATCAAAATGAAGGGAGGGATCTTCCGGATGGGCCTCTACTGACTCTTCTAATTGTCTCAACCTCGTTGCTGCTGCTGCTCCTCCTCCTTTTTCTTCATTTTCTCCATCAACTTCCTGAGATTCCATTTATCTAGAATTACCGAATAGAACATATGATGAACTCATATGCAAAGTGAGACATTCAGACTCCAACAAAGCATTCTGGAATACCCATTTTCAATAAAAACCCTAAAAAGGAAAAGCATTCTGGAATACCCATTTTCAATAAAAACCCTAAAAAGGAAAATCACAACTATAAGTGTCGCACTGACTCTCATTGTTAAGCAAAATCTCAATGAGGGACGTCAGCAGGTAGAGTAGAACTCTATGACAATTCCCAAATACCACTTTAGTAGGTCGCATCGGAGGCCCGCCCACACAATTCCCGCCCACACCATTCCCGCCCCAAAATAGACGATAACAGTAAGTAACAGAATGCTAAATGTTTACCGGGGAAGAAAACTCCATTATTTCTGGACGCAGAGACTGGGATAATGGTTGGGAAATTTGACGACTGCTGATCGTAACCTCAATTACGGATATGTTACATAAAATCGCTCTACCCTCTATCTGTAAGCATTTGAATGGCGCTTTTGCCTTAACAATACCCCGGTCTCTCCCTTTGGACAAGCGCGGGCCGCGTCTTTAGCTTCTTTTTTTATTTCGAACATTTTTCTTTTTTTCTTTCTTTTAATTTTGCCTTCTCACCGTCTCACGCGATCTTTTAACCTCCTCTCATACTCATGCAGGGGAAGAAGTAGAACGAAGCGGCCTTTGTTAAGTGAGAGAAAAACTTCCATAAAAAAGAAAGTGATAATGATGGTTATAGCTTTGATACTAGCTATTGATGATCAGATATGAGACTGACCCATTTTGCAGGTAATATAATAATCACTGCAACAACAGACATTGTGTCTGTTAACTTGTTTGTGAAACACAAATGCATATAACAAGAAGCATCAGAAACAAAGACAAAAGTTGTGAAAAAAGATTATTGAAGCCTAGAACAATCGGAAGACTTTGTTTGCCACCGGAAATAATGGGGGGTAGGAGGACGAGCTGTTTATTTGGTGACCTGGGCGATCATGTTGCCAATAGAACTGGCCTGTTCTTTAGCCATTTCCACCATCGACTCCTGCAGTTTCAATCCTTAAGCACTTGTACTTGTATCCAAAAGAAAAAACAAATGGCAAAGAAGAAGCGGAAGAAGAAATTACATGTGCAGACATTAAGCGTATAACACTTCTCTTGCTGGACTCCTGAAACTCACCCGCTATCAGTATCTCATCCAGTATGTAGTACGCCTGCGCATTTTCCACCAGCTTCTTCTTAATTTCACATAGCATCAAGCATTAACTAATTTATGAGCAAACGAGTTCTAACCTTGTGAAAATTGAAGATCAAATCGAGTTCACAGACCTTTCAAGTGATATGGGAATGAGAACAAATAAATAAAACCCAATCAGTTCAAAAAAAAAAAAAAAGGAAACGAGCAAGTGCTGTGGATGAGCTTTTGATTGAATGAGGTATTAACGGAATTGCTTACACTGCCAAAATAGCGATCGAGTATCTCAACATAGTGGTGAATAATATCAAGAACTTCGAGTTCATTGTCATTCTCATCGATGCACATACAGAAATAGAGCCCCGCATACCTTCTATAAACAACCTTAAAGCCTTTCCATTCCACGAAGTTGCAGAGCCTGGGACCTCTGTTCAGTATTATCCCACTCAGCTCCCTGATTACCTTTTGCGCGCCAACATACATTTCCCGTAATTACATTCGATTATGACATAACATTGGAAGAAGAAGAAAAGAAAAGAAAAGGTTGAGAATACCTTTGCCCTGTCCTTCTGTGAATAAGGCGAATACCATTTCGTCAACCTCACTTTTCCTTGCCGACTAATCAGAAGAACAAAATGAATCTGTACAATACATACAAAGACAGACACAGCTGCATCGTTTGCCAAAGAAAAAGAACAAATCACATAGCATCGGGAAAGATGGTGATTATTACCATGGTGATGTGGAGCAGTCTCTCTTCTCAAAACTTAATGATATTTTCATCTCCTTGGTTCAACCGTTTTACTATTTGAATGCGCAAAAATTTTGTAAATGGTCAATGGACCGTTTTCACCATTTTCGCGGATCACGCTGCTTGTATAGATTTTCTTTTTACTCGTGTCACGGGCCAGGCCAGATCAATTCGAATTGATTTGTATCTCAGGTCGATTCAGGCCTGTTAGGTCGGGTTGGGTCTAGTAAGTTGGCCTGATGGATGTTGATACAAGGCGAACTTAACCCACTATACCCCTTTTCATTCTATTCGACCGACAATCCCAATACCAATCCCATCCATTTTATTTCTTCTGATGCTACAGTTCAAAAACTTCTGAATATTATTTTATCTGATACTAAAAAAATTAAAGAAAGAATAAAGAGAACTCAAAATACTAATCAGTCTGAGACAAGAGTAATAATTTATTTTACAAAACACATAATACATTGGTGGGCCTAGTCCAGGACCTGTCAACGACCGAGGAATTAAAATTTAACTTTACTGGACAAATTCGTTTTGGACATGGATCAAATAGCGGAAGGAAGAGGCTTGTGGTAACCAATTGATGCATTTCTCAGGCTTTTCCCTCGCAATGTATCTTCTCAAAGCCTTGCATTGTTGTTCTTCATGATGACGAGATATCAATTCTAGTAGCTCCGTCGAATCCATAGACATATCTTTTTGAAAATATGAAAGCAATTTTGGTAGGAATATCTTTACTTCCTTTCGGTTTTGGATGTACACCCTCGCTTGTATGAATTCCTCTTTCGCAAGTCTTAGTTCCTCAAATATGTTCTTATTGCTATACACTCGAACCTTCAAGTAAAATTTAAATAAAAAATTATTTCTCAAAGCCCACTTTCTACATGTTTAAATAATTGAAAGAACAAAAAGAACCAGTTTTCTTACTGGTGGGTCCGAGTATGCCCCCGAACAGAGTGCAAAATGCACAAGCGGTTCTGGATACTCCAGGGCATAAACATGTTTGATGTTTCCGTTCCTCGGTTTCCTTCCAGGGGAAAACAGTGCTTGTAGCCACTGCAACCATTCCGCACACATGTCATGCAAATATAGAGAAATCATACCGTTATCGTCTTGTCTAATAAGAATTCCTAAAGCATCAGCAAAATGTTTGTCAGGACAATAGTTTGCCAAAGCATAATGAAAAATGGCTGCATTCATGTGCTTTATCGTGTACATATAGCTAGCTACCTCCAACAGTAAAAAGACAAGATTTTCCCAATTTATCAACATAGTCATACCCTCTGTGAGTAGTGCGAACGCACTCCAAGAATTGAATTCTGTATCGTACATGCGTTTATGCAATGTCCACCCACATTGTAAGCCGCCTGAAGTGATTATACAACAGCATTAATCAAAGTATGAATAATCCAACTTTAATGTGGCTGACAAAGTAACAGATAATATAGATTACATTTTCTCACCTTCAGAATAGACGCATTTCTTACATGATTACGATTCCCGTAAGCTAAATATGCCTGCAAGAAAGTTTCATCACATCTGGACCATATTTACAGCAATTGCAATAGTCTTTTCCTTCTACATCAGCCATAGTTTCTGAATTCAAAGACACGAGATTTCATGATCAAGTTGGCTATGTATACAAGCCAGTTTGACTCCTCTCTGTTATCTTGTTAAGTTCTAGGATAAATAGTTTCTTGACGCTGCATCCTAGCCTCTCAGACGGGTCTAAGATCATTTACTTAGGACCGTCACTTTAGAATCAGATATGCTACACATGGATCAGCCTGAAAACTTGTAAGTTTGGAATGTATAGTCTATATCATCTATAACTACTTTCCTGCAGCATTGTCAAGAATGTATGAACAACTTCCTCTTGTTATGGGTTAAATGTAGATATGCCAGATAAACTAATCTTGTTTCCTGCTGTTATTAATTATCCTTAGGGGAAAGTATACGGAAATTTAAGAATTTAGAATACTAACATGCATGACCAAGGCGTTATGGATGTTAATCCAAAATGCAAGTTTCCCTTCCCTCCTCATCTTCCTTGGATCCACCTTCTCAAGACTTCGTACCATTGACCTACACCGCTATAAAGCAATGAGAAATATACGAGAGCAGTAACCTTTCGAATGCTTAGATAAATTTATGAAGATGGTATTTGAATGCTTAGTTAACTTCTCCCATTCTGAAAAAGATCCACAAACAAGGATGTCATTTGTCCCTAGCCAGAATTACGAACTATAATTCCTTTGTCTGATGTCTAGTATGATGGTATCATAAAAGATGACATAATTTGGAGCTACAATGCTTGGTTAGAGTTCTAAAGTTAAAGGGTTTTAAGAAGCTCAATGGTGCCCAATTTTGAAAAACAGGGATGTGAACCACCTGAGACTTTTCAGTGCTGTAGTAGCATAAATGAGAGCGTCATTATCTAAGCACAGGTTCACAATCTCCACCATTCCAGCATAAGGTCCATTCCTTTCTTTCAATCCTTGAAGTTGGCAATCTATAGCATCCTCATTGCAATGTGGACTCCAACTATCTTGAGGATTTTTTGAAGAAAATATACTGGAGGAAGACAAAGATGATAGGGGAGAAGCGGATAAACCAATTTGGCGATATTGGGGGTTGTCAAGTCTGCAGTAAATAGAAGATATGCATCTCACTATGTCTTCAGAAAGTCTATCTGGAGTCATAATGCTGTTAAATAAGCAGGAAGCACCCAGGTGATCCGCAAGACTGCGATGACCAGAATCAGCATTTTTCTGGTCCTGCAATGATCAGGCATCTTAATTTTTGAATACAACCCAAATGGCAGATTATTTTAGTGGACAAGCATGCATACCTTCGTTCTCTGCCAATGAACGGTGGCAGGGTAGCTTTGCTTGTCCAAAATCGGCCGACCTTGCGGAGGAAAGGTTTGATCAACATGAATGGAACCACTTATTCGTGCACATGATTTTATATCCTGATTTCTCTGATTTGACGCAACTTGAAATGGTGATCCAACCTTGTGTTGTAAATGGTTATTCTCGATATAAGGTAAGGAGGGCAGCTTTTCCTCAAAAGCTGCTCGATAGAGTGAAAGAAGATGACGCTCCAAGTGCAATATTTCAGCCTCAAGTATGGCAATCTCCTTCCTGATTTCAGCAGAAGGCTGCAATAGGTAACAAGAGGTCATTCTAAGACACGGAAAGATTTCCACCAAGATTACTAATATGTAATGCAGTAATAAAAAATAAAAGGAATCAATAGAATAGGTAAAATGTATGTTGTTCTCTTTCTTTATCCTGTTTCTTAATTGCTATCTTCTTGCTTTCCATGAACAGAGACAATTCTGACTACAGAGAACTCCATTCTTGCGCTCAAATTATTAGATATTGGGAAACATTTTTACTTCTTTTCTTTAAATGGGCAATAATAGAACAGGAACGTGTATTAAACCTTAGGAGTGGGAGTTTCGTCACTAGGAATTGAAATGATGGGACTAGAATCCACTTTGTTCTCGGAATCCCAACTTAGTGAAGCCTCACAGGATGAATCTTCCTCCAACTTTACGATCTGGAGCATGAAAAAAATTACTGTTTAAAAAAGAAGGCATTTAGTTAATGTGATAAGGCTGCGAAATTTTACCAAGTGCAACCATCAAGTAAAGGAAGTAAGAAATTGTCTTCTCTAAAAGACAATGTTAACGAAAGTTCCGTCTACAGTGATGGAGTTGAGGACAGTCATTCGGAAGCATTGGAAAAAAAAAGGAACAAGATGCATAAACTTATTCAGAAACGGTACAACAGTGCACATACTCCACTAAAAGAGCTGGAAAGTCGCACACTCTTCATATCGTGACGCTGCATATAGCTTTAAGCCTAGGAATGTACGGTAGATATGTTATGGTTGGTAAATTACAGCAAAAGGAGCGATTTAAAGTGAACAGAAGAAGTACTCTAATAAGAAGTAGTTGCTTAGGAGTGGAGAATAGAGCAAGATACTACTTACAGAAATTGACTGGGAAGATGTCTTGGAGGTTACATTACCAAGAAGAGTGAAACCATTGATCATGGCATCGACCGGAAAACTGCAGGTAAGAGCATGACAAATGAAGTCAGAAAATGGAGTTTCTTGGATTTGGCAATAAAAAGCAAAGAAAAGAAAAAGAGAGAAGAAAAAGAAGAGAGAAGTTTTACCTTAGGGAAGTTTGAAAGGGAAGAGAATGAGATGAAGACGAGATGTTATCTGAAACAGGCATCCTATTGTGCTTGTATTCGTGTGTTACGACCATCTGGAAACAACCTGTACGTTGAGTAAATTGTATACTTTTGTGTAATGAGTTAGTTCTCAACCAAAACGACCGTAGTAGGATTGGGACCCATGCTGATCGACCATGGAGTTGTTGCAAAAATTAAAGTCGTAAGAAGAAGAAGAAGGGACGCGGAAGGGACCAGACCATATGATATGACTCGCATGGAGTGACAAGGAGGGGCATTACTTACTAAAAGAAGGAGAGGCAATTATTATGAATCATATATCTTAGTGGCCTATCCTCTTGGAAATCATTTGTATGTGTATTAAACAAAAACAGAAGGAGAGAGATTCTTCAGATGTAATATGCAATTAGTTAAAAATTGTTGAGGATTAGATTCAGTAGAAGAGTGATGATGATTACGCAGGAAAGGCCGTCGGAGTCGGACAGAGCAGACGACAGGGACAGTTCTGCCAACTCCCTTCCAACACCAACCAAGAAGCATGCATTGCAGTTGCAGTTACACATGCTTAATATTATTAATATTGTTGATTAATTAATTAAGGGAGAGAGTCAAATCCTTTGTGGTTGTTCATGATGGCTAGGATTTCTTTTTCTAATTTTCAATCCATATCAAAATAGGTAATAAATATAAAAAGCGTTTCTTATTTACTTTATAAATAAATTAAAGAGCAATAGCTAGGTTGGCCTTTTTGTTAATATGAGGGGGAGAGAGAGAGATCTTAGCTGTCTGTCTTTCCTCTTTGCATTGAAATTAATTATTGGTCTTAGCTGTTAAATGATTACACAATAGTACTATACCCAACCCACATCCAACACTCCTCTATTTTGGTCCAATTAGATGGATGTACACTTTGCAGCCAGCCATGGGTCCAGCCTATTTAATACAAACTGCCCATAACACCCTCCGGTCATACTTGTACTGTCCATTTTCTTCAATCAATACTCGTCGTATATACACTTTTCTCGTTGCATTGCGCAGGAAAGATCCTTTGTTTACCTCGATAATCTGATAGTAACATAACATTGGATGTATTACGTTAGTAAACTAAGTGTAACTTATTCGACGCCACACCTATTTTAAGCGAGTTTAGTTGATAATTGACCGGTTCGTTAGCACTTCCCAACGGTAGATGGAACAAAAGGAAAGGAAAGAAAGGAAGGCTGAAATTACCAGACCCAAGAAGGGAGCTAGTGCAATATAAACTAACATAAAGTGGGCTGGTCAGGGCAGTAGACTCCAAACTATGAGTCAGTTGGACTGAACTTGGGATTTCATATCTGATTGAGTGGACTTTGGATAAAAATTGGACAAAGCGTAAAGAGTAGGCGGGTCCCGTTCTGTCGTGTTCGCGTGGGAAACTCCCACTCGTGTGCATGTCCAATGTATGATATAATTATAATATTAAATCATAGGCATCTAGTCTATTTTGTGTCCACGGGGAAGAAGACGATCGAAAATTAGTCTATACAAATTTGGTGGAAGAAGACGTCTGCTACATATATCAACAACAACAGCTATCATCCCCCTTTTGCTCTAATCAAGGGCTTCAATAATTTAAAAGAGGCAGTCAACGGTCAATCACAGTTTGGCATCTTATGGTATTTTATGTGACATTTGATTCCTTTTTTCATGTATGGATGCAGAGAAGCAGCCAAATTATCGAAAAGTTAGTGGCCTAATTAGTGCCATTTCTCTTTCCTAGGGACAGCTTCAACTTAGCTGCTGCTTCTAAATTCTATCTCCACCTTGCACTGAAGCTATAGATAGATAGCTTAAGGAATGAAAAGTGGGTGCAGACAGAGACATTCGTTCTTCCTCGCTATACTTCTCCTTTTCCTGTCACGAAAGCTCTGGACTGGCTGATAGTCGCGTCGTGCATGCACTTGGTTTAATTATTTTCTTCGGTAATAAACAATTCTTAATCATACACGCCAATCAATATTAATCTGCCAACATGAGGCCCCACTTGTATCATTCAATGTTGCAAAAAGTGATCACAACCTTTAATTGTGTTTGAAACTGATTGCAATTTGTTTTTAACCTTATCCACCAAGTAAACTAATTAATCTAACATCATAACATGAAAGGTAAGACCGCACAATTTCTTTTAGAGGCAGTCACCACTTACGTATCTAATTATGTCAATAATAAAATAATTGAAAGAAATAACAAGGATAAAATTAATGCTACTTTTTCCATATAATTAAATGCGAAACATATATGTATGTATACATATATATAGTACAGAAAATGTAAAGGTGACATCATGATCTCAAGAGGAAGATACTGAGTTCTTGACCAGAACTGCCCACGGGATTAATCATGTGAAAGGACTCCGAATCAACTGATCCGATGACTCGTTGGAAACTAGCACGAAGGTACATGAGATCTCCGTCCTGGGATTTAGGGGCCGCAGGCAAAACGCCGGCGCCAACTGAGACTGACTGCATCTGTTTGAGTACGGCTGCGTCATTTACCGTCATCTGCCTCCTCAAGGCGTAACCCACCTTCCTGCCGTTGCAGTACATAGACCACACCGCCACATTGAAGAGGGAGGACCGGTTCGTACCTTCGTTTTCCCTGTTGCTGCAGGAGCATTCCAGTGCTATTCGGAGCAACCCATACTGCATCTCTCTTGCAAGGAACGCGGTTGGCACGGCGAATTCTAACAATATCATAGGAGAGATGTGCGTGTCCTCTTGCAGGCAAAAACTCACCTTACTCTTCCTGTAACCAAAGAAGGTCCCTGTGACGACGCTGGAACTGGACCCAGAGCCGTGATGATGAGTTGTTGACAATGATGGGGATGAGACTGTGACGTCATTCGCAAGTGAATCCGACGGCACAAAACCACAACATGGAACCATGCACTCCACTAGAGACCTCAACGAACGCCGGAACCTTACCTCTCTCCCGCACTCCACAGAGGTTGGAGCATCGAGAATATGAAGGGGGCCTCTTTGATTGCCCAGATCAATCATCATCCTCATCTCGGTTGGACTTCTAGTATGTTAGGAGGATATAAATGAATGAATTATTAGTACGTAGTATATATGAAAGCGATGAATATTTAGTTGCTCAGTAGACGTAGAAAACACACAGTAAAAAGGAGAAGAAGAAGTGGGAGCTGGATGCCTCCAAAGTAACTCATACTTATACAGCTTAGTAGTGACGAGTGTTATTTTTAAGAAACACAAGGAAGGAGAAGATATTAGATAGAATAATGAGGTGAAGAGTAAGTGAGTCGTAAAGCCTATAAATAAGCGGTTGAGAGAAAAAAGTATGCGTCGTATCGAAGGACACATGAGGACTAATAGAAATGAAAAGGCACGGGCATGGGCATGGGGTGGACAATAATTCTGCCCACGAGGGAGTGTGGGATCCAATCTTGGAAGCACTTGTGAAGCGGAGGTGCGCCTGACGTGACCAGTCCCTGTTCCGACTGTAACCCTTTTAATTGTTTATTATTATCCTTATCTTTTGTTCTAAAAAATAATCATATGCTATGTCTTAAAATATGTTATTTGTATCTAATCATACATTATCATCAGATCATAAGTGTAGTATTAGTTTCATACATGTAAGGGAAATACATAATTGAGGAGAAAAAAGAATAAGCAAATCCTGTCAACAGTAAACTTTACTAGATAATTCCGTAAAGCATGATGGAGTTACAGTGGACGTTTCAACCAACGAAAGGAAAGTAGAGAGTAGAGATCGATGGCATGGCATGAACGAGGCAATGATTAGACCCAAATCAGTCCCTGCCTGTCCCCAACTTTAACAACTACTATCACTCAATGTCTATTGGTGATGTCCCTTTTTCTTCACTTTGCAAATAGGGATTAATATCACATCGACCCCCGTGCAATTTACTAAACAAATTTGTGTAATTTTAGTTTAATAGTAGAGTAGAGATTCAAATGTGTAAAATATTTTTTATCCACTTCAACATACAAATTTTTTAAGTTCATTATAGAATTAATTTCTAGAAATATTATTAACTGTAATTTACTAAAATTCTTCAATAACTCTATTGTAGGGTGACACAAATAATTTTGCAAAGTTGTTGTGAAGTAATATATTATAATAATTATCAAAATACACAATTTTTTTTATCTATATTCAAACCTCGGTCGTTTTATTTGTTGAAAAGCAACTAAACCGCAGAAGATTGTTGCAATTTTAGCACTTTTATGGATTATGTACTACTAAAATACCCAAAAATCAACAAGAGCTCTAAGATACATAACAAAAACTGGCAACTAAAACCTCAGTTATGCTAGCCAAGACATAAATTAGTCTTTTCTAATGGGTGTAAACTATAAAGATCTGTTTTTTAGAGATCTAAATTAACCAATATTTCTTGTTATGAGATTATAAAGTTGGAATGATTTCCACTTGATAGTTTATTGATCAGTATAGTATCAATATATATACAGCGTTGTTACAACAATATTACGAGATATCAGTAAAGTCTAGCTATCAGTATTATCTACAGCTAACAAACTATCTATTTGAATAAGATGATAAACATTATCTCTAATAGGTACCAACTTAATTCAACCGACATATCTGAAAAACATGTCGAGAGATATGTTACCACATCGTTCATTGATACACAAGAAGTAAAAGGTAGAGAAGAAGAAAAAGATAGGGTCAAAAGCAAGATATTTACTGGATCATCCAAGCTCCATATCATCTCTCTTGTGGGGATGGGGGGAATTGGAAAAACAACCCTTGCAAAATTGATTTACAATGACAATGACATACAGGATCATTTTGAGGAGAAAATATGGGTGTGCGTTTCTGAACCTTTTGATGAGATGCGTATTGCTAAAGCAATTCTTGAATCTCTTCGTGGTTCTTCTACGCATGATTTTAGAGAATTAGAGAATATATTAAAAGAAATTCGTGCAATTCTCTATGAAATTTTTTTTTTGCTTGTTCTTGACGATGTTTGAAATGAGAATCCAAATAAATGGAAGGAGTTGAAACATTCTCTCACTTGTGGTTTATTAGGAAGTACAATTTTGATAACCACTCATAAGGAAAGGGTTGCATTAGTCATGGGGTGTAATAACGAGAGTATACATAAGATAGGGCTTTTGAATTCCGAGCAATGTTGGTCAATAATTAGGCAAATCGAATTTGTCAATGGTGAACATGATAAATTGGAGATGATAGGTAAGAAAATTGCAGATAAGTGTAAGGGTTTGCCTCTTGCTGCTACTACTATAGGAGGACTCTTACGCTTTAAGAAATCAATGAAAGAATGGTCAGTAGTCTTGAGAAGTGAAGGATGGGAAAGTGATGATCTCTTGGGTCCTTTGAAACTTAGTTATTATGATTTGCCATTACCATTAAAGCAATGTTTTTCATATTGTTCTATCTTTCCAAAAGATTCTAAGATTGAGAAAAAAGAATTGATTGATATGTGGATGGCACAAGGTTACCTAAAAGAAAAAGAAGAAGATGAAGATTTGGAAATAATTGGCAAGACTTATTTCGACAATTTAACAGCACGCTCTTTGCTTCAAACTTTGCCCAAGAATCATGATACTTATATGTTGCATGACATGGTGAATGACCTAGCTCAAATATTTACCAAAAATGAGTGTTTGATCATGGAGGTTCTAAACGATATTCAAAACTCTTTATGTGCAGAAGTTCGTCATTTAACTTTAATACTTGCACAAGAAGTTTTAGTTCCGGTGTCTGTCTATGGTCTCAATAAATTGCTCACTTTGATCATTCGATTATTTGAGATTAGGTGCTCATCAGTGGTTGTTCTTCCCCTTGAGAGTTTGTTTTATCGTCTGACTCGTCTAAGAACTTTAGATCTTCACAAGTGTGGCATTAAAGAAGTTCCATCTTCGATAAGTAAATTAGTTCATCTCAAGTGGCTTGATTTGTCTGAGAATTATAGTCTACAGAAGTTGCCTGAAACCTTGTGTGAGTGCTACATCTTGCAAACATTAACTCTTGTCTATTGTGTCAATCTTGAAGAATTGCCCCAAGGGATTGGGAGATTATCGAACTTGATGTACTTAGATATGGAAGGTTGTCGGAAAATAAAGTATCTTCCAAAAGGAATAGGAAATCTCTGGCGTCTTAAAAGTTGAGTGACTTCATCTTAGGCGTTCATGAGAACGAAGCATCTGTTGCTGATCTAGAGAAGTTGAATAATCTTAGAGGGACTTTGAGCATAAGGGGTCTGGGAAATGTGAGAAAGATCGAAGAAACCAAAGCCATACAATTGAAGAAAAAGAAGAACATTACCAGATTGAAGTTGAATTTTCATTTTGATGGAGATTTTAGGCTGGAAGATGAAGAAGAGTTACTTGAAACTTTAGAGCCACATTTGGATTTGGAAATGTTACGCATACAGAAGTACAACGGCCGAACGGTGTTCCCAAGTTGGATGATGAAGTTGAATCTACTCAGAGAGCTTTGGATCTCTATCTGCGAAAATCTTCAAGAATTGCCTCCATTGGGGAAGCTTCCATTCCTTGAAGAATTATACTTAGGGTACATGGGAGTGAAAAGGGTAGGCATTGAATTCATGGGAATTGAAGAAGAAGAAGAGAAAGATTCACCGATGGTGGCATTTCCAAAACTAAAAAAGCTTGTGTTTTCTGAGTTATCGGAATGGGAAGAGTGGGACGATCGGTGGTTGACAGAGAGAATTAAGAAGAAAATTACAGTTATGCCATATCTGCGAGAGCTTAGTATTTGGGGGTGTCCGAGGTTGAAGACGTTGCCTTATCATCTGCTGTCGCCGACGATCACCAAATTGGAGCGGTTGAATATAAAGGAGTGTTGTGTTCTTCAACAACGAATAGAAGAACATAAACTCTCTCGCATACCTCATGTCATATTTAAGGCAAGAAGGTGCCTTTTAAAGAAAAGGTAATATTCTAATTCTTTATTTACTTCCTTTTCAATTAATTGTATTTTTTAATATATTAGCTTTTTTAATTTATAAAATATATTATTTGATAAAAATAATATCATAGATAATATTCTATTTTTAATATTGTAATTATTTTAAGAAAAATTATATTAATTGCTCTATATTAACAATATATTAAAATATAATTACTTTTTTTGAAAAAATTTAATTCAAACTTAAAATTTTAATATTTATTTTGCATATAATTAATTTTTTATTTCTAATTAACTACCATGTAAAAGCAAAGATAGTAATACATTTAACGAATTATTTCTTTAATTATAGAATGAAATGACATTATGATATTTAACTTAAATTTTAGTTAATTCATATTTAACTTGTTAATTTGCTAGGAGCCCAAATGTTGGGTTGAGTTTGAGCTCGAAAATTTATGTTTGGACCTGAATTAGACGACTTGAGCGTATTGATTTGTTAAGTAATTATGGGTATTTTTAATTTTTAACATTAAATCGATATTAGATTATTATAAAATTAATTAAAATTTTTAATATAATTTAAAATTTTTAATATAATTTAAAATATTATATTATATATAGAAGAATTTAAAATTTAATTGAGAAAGATTATTAAAAAATAATTAATTAATTTCAATTTATACAAACAAAAATTCAATTTTTACAAAATTAACAATTAATCAATAAAACAAAAATAATTCTAACTAAAAGTCAAAAATTTTACAATCAACCAATCAAATTGGTTTAGTTAATTACTGATTATTCCTCTCCTAGCGAGAAAGGAGAATTTTTTTTCCCTCTTTCGTGGTCACACAATGCCTACCGTTCCGAAACATGTGGCGTATAAACAACAGTCTAGGCCCAGAGTCGGCCCTGGGCAGGGGCCAGCGGGGCACCTGTCCAGGGCCCACTATAAGAGGGGGGGCCCTCAGCCCCTCTCTAAACTTGATGCTGCTTTAAGATAATCGTGTAGCGTTATAATCCTCTCTAATAGTAACGTTCAAGTCAATTAAATGACTAACGTTTTGGGTAGCTACGAATAAGATGGAGAATCATTTCGTTGCCGTGGAGTTCGAATAGTAACGTTAAAGTCAAATGAGTTTGTTAATGTAGTAATGTTGCCCCCCTCTAATAGTAACGTTCAAGTCAATTAAATGACTTTTACGTTACTATTAACGTTATAATTTTTGTTTTTTGTTTTAGTGTAGGTAATTTGTGGTCCCCCATGCTTACAAATAGTCTTGAAATATTTAAGTATACTTTTTCTTCTAATTTCTTTATTTTCATCAATATATATATTTAAGGTACTCCAACTCAAAAATTAGCAGCAAAAATTTTTACGATTCTGTCTTCTGAGTTCTGAATATAATTTAAAGGTAAAGTTTATGATTTTTTAATATATTTTTACTCTTTGTTTTTTATTTTTAATATTAGATATTAAATTTT
>JANVCL010000005.1:38726360-38745851 GCA_026546855.1 Erythroxylum incrassatum | reverse complement strand
TTCATAAATTCTGATTATATTTGATTTCACTTGTGACGAAAGACAGACAGAGATAGAGAAGAAATAATTATGATTGAAATTTATTGCAAATTTGTGAAATATCTCATGG
Organism: Erythroxylum incrassatum; assembly: GCA_026546855.1. Lineage (NCBI taxonomy): Eukaryota > Viridiplantae > Streptophyta > Magnoliopsida > Malpighiales > Erythroxylaceae > Erythroxylum > Erythroxylum incrassatum. Next base: position 38,745,742 of record JANVCL010000005.1, on the reverse strand, counting down.
ATGATATACAAAGAAATGATCTTCAATGACGGATTTATGAAACTTGGATGCCAGAATAAGGATTAAGATGGATACATATACTTCCTAACTTATCTCTACAAGAGTAACAGATTCATATTCAACTGCCTCTGCCCTTGGATAAGGAAACTAAAGGGCTCTTCCAATTCTAGTGTCAATTACAGGCACTTTCTTGGAGGATTCTGTGAACTTCAATGCCTCACTTAATGACAAGCGGCCATTTCTCCACGTTGCCTCTGCCCATTTCTTCATTTTCTCTCCTTCACCCCTTCTGTTTTCTTGAATACAAAGTACTTCTCCGTAACCTCCTACAAAGCAATCAAACGAATCAAAAATTACCAACCAGAATATAATGTCTGTGCATCTCTCATTCATCCCTGCTTAGAAAGGATAATACAGCCCCAGATATTTGGAATAGTATAAACATTGCACCTCTCTTTCTATAACCAGTTTAAGTGAAGCCTGAGTCATTATAGAACTTGGTGCTACGGCTATATCTAGTCTGTTAATTGGCTATACCGAATGTGAGGCACGAGAAGTAACAAATGCTACAAAAGATTTGACTGATAGATGGTCGTGGCTGTAGGTATGCTCTTATATTCAGAGTGCAAGATCCAACATACAATAACTTGCCTTAAAACATACCTCTAGCAAGGGAAATAATATCACTTCTACTTTCTGTTCCTGTTCTTTCATCACCTATGCAATCACAGAAGCAAAATTAGCAGTTGACTAGTCGAGTATGAGCAGAAATAATCAACAAATGTTTTCCCTTCACCTTCAGGCTCAAGTGGTGGGGCCTTCAGCAGCTCTATTGCTCTCCTATAGAGACCCTGTCAAAATGAATTATGAAGTTAATGCAATGCTTTGAACAGACTACAAAGACATATCATGACCTTTTTCCAAATTAGCAGTCATATGTTCCTTTAAAAGTATTGCTTGAGAACCCAAGTTCGCAAATTGTTTCGACAAAATGTGAAAAGAACAATGAGTGGATGGAGCAAAAAATGAGCTTAAATTTTGATTTTGTTGGTAAATGACTTATTAGGATCGAGAAGAAAACATCCTGTTCAAACATTAAGAAGCACCCATAATAAGGCAAAAGGCAACTACCAATCCCAATGATGAAGGTAGAATAAGAAATTTAGATCATCATCCTATCCTTTTGGTGGTGTAAAGGCTCTAACCTCTTGTATTAAGAGTGAACTTGAACGTTCTTGAATTGCTTTCCTCCGAAACATAAGTGCCAAGCAGGTTAAAACAATGCCAACTTTGGGATGACGAGAATCTGCACATCATCAATCAAATAACTGCTAGCCTTTCTTGATATATAGCCCACAGGTAAGAGTCATAGAATATGAAAATTCCCAAATTGATTAAAACTAAAGAAGCTAAGTAATAGTAGCATACCAAAGTATTGTTCAGCTTTACTCAATCCGCTTGTTAATGTCTCCTCCGCTTCACCGAAGTTCCTGGACAGAAGTTAGCTGTATATAGTACCTGGAGATCATAACTGGAAAGAAGCAGCCAGAGATGGCACAAATAAATCTAAACTCACCCCATGTGTGCTTCCAGTTGTCCCAAGGCACAGTTAGCTGCGATCAGAACTTCCTGTGTGTTCATATTACAAGCTGCTACGGCATGTATGTCAGAAAATTCATTTTTCTCAGTCATCCTTTTAATAACCTTCTGATATAAATCCTTTGCTGATTGAAAATTCTATATGGCCTGCAAGAATTCTCCATATGATAAAGCATCAGTTCCTATATTGACAAAATTAGTGTAGACTTCAACTACTACATATATCCAACAAATGAAACAGATGCTCACCAACACATGCTTTATTTTCCTGAAAACCTTGGAAACATGATTCAGCTGCAAACAGAGAGTGGCCATTTAGTGCATACCCAAAAAAAAGGGGCAGCAACATAGAAATGCACAACAACAACAAAAAAACAATTATCTTAAACCTGATTCAAGATTTCCAAGCACGAGCTCAACGAGCCCCTTCACTGCTTTACCACGAGTATTTGCAGCATCGAAGTCTACACCACCGCTTGTGAATTCTTCACTCTTCAAGATTTCCAAGCATTTATTTGCTAGCACTAATGAAGTATCATCCTATAGAGGGAGAAGCATCTGAAGATAAAGCTTTTTCTTGGCAAACAGCAAAATTCATAATTGTAAAATAGAAGAATGACCTGACTTGAGAGACTTACCCGCCCCAACTCTAAATTGAGCCCAACAAGAGCTTCCATTGCAGCAACTATAAGATTAAAAAGTTCACTTCTAGTCAATATCCTTCTCAATACTGGAACTGAGCAGATAGGAATTCACTGTAAATGCATAAATTATGGACAAAAGGCAATTACCGACCTCTAACAAACAAAGAAGAAAGTTTCAAGTCCTGAATTTCGTGCAGTTTTCCCATAGCATCATCATAATTTCCTCTAAAAGAAATACCAGATTAAGCAACACTAGAGTTTCCAATCCAATTAAAGACGAGATAAATAACAGAAAAGATCAAAACCTTCTAGATAATAAGCTAGACATAGCCAACAAGGCCATTCCCTTGCAATTTTGAGTAACAGTATCTTGGCTCTCACTAGAGTACGACAAAGAACACTGCTCCAAAACCAACATAGCTTGTGCATGTGATTCATCTATCCATACAATTACATTAAAAAAAAGAAGTGAACTTTCGAACAAATCCAACACCTTTAATCCAAAAAACAACAAGGGTAGCAGGCAAATCACATAAAAATGGAACCTGATTTCTGGGACCGGTCAAGGGAGAGTGCGTAGTCAATCATCTGAAGAGCAACTGGGTTTGCAATTGCGCCATTGATTTCAGAGTGGAACAACCTCGACGGTGGCGGTGACGCAGTCAGTAAGGAAGACTTGAGGGAGGTGGGCCCCAACTGGTACCTTCTAGCTACGGTGGTCGCTGCCGTCGATAGCTTTAGGAGAGAGCGAAGCATAGCCATGCCTTGTAAATTTGCTAGAACCCTGACAAATGGTTTTAGACTCTCAACTATTTCAGCTTCAGGGAAGAAAAGACTGTGAAATCAACAGAAACAGGTGAACGACACGTCGTTTCCAACTTAAAGTTCAAATTTAGATTTTATGGTATAATTAAAATTCCCAATACTTTAATTTGGAATAGGTTAATTAAAAAAAATAGTAATACAAGTTTTAATTCAAAAGGTAATACTAAAATATTAACTTTTAGTTAAAAAAAAACGGAAGAATCGCAGTCACTATTCTTTAGATGCGCACCGGATAAATCTTCGGATTGACGCAATAGCATGCAAATTATGCTAACTGAGTATTTCGCATTAGGCGAGCCTTATATGATAGGTTCGATCAAGAGATCGTACGTAGGGGGATTCAAATACAGAACTTTTTGACTCCATGCTCTCTACTTCACAAACTTGACCACCCCTAAGGAGCAACTTTTAGTTTTTAATAAAAATAACTTAGAAGTTAAGTTATTGTTAACATAAATTCTTATTATATAATTGTTAAATATTATATTTTTATCATATGTGAATTTTATTATTTAATAAATTAAAAGTAAATGCTGTAAAATAATTTTGAAATGAAATATATAAAAGAGTATATAATTATTTTTAAGATTTTTTACATTTTTAATTTATTATAACAATTACTTAATAAAAATATTAGAGTTCGTCACATGACCTTACTTTGATCTTATGAAATGTAAATGCTTCATGGTCTCCAACGTTGAGGGAACTTTGTGTTTGGTTCTGTTTCTTTTGTAACAATATAGTACTGGAACAGAGATCAGAAATGGAGAAAGAAGACCCCTTTTAGAAGTAATGGATATATGCCCAATCCCCTGTGTCGTGTTGCGACAGAGTAAAGAGAAGAAGAGAGATTAAAAACAAAGCCATAAGGCGCACTTTCGCATGTTTCACTAACCGTTTCACTTGTGGCGCCATGTTTGGAAGCCATTGCCTTAGTTGCTCACCACATGTAACCCCACGACCCCCTCTCACATACACAAACACACGTATATATATAAGCATCCGAGAGCAGGAGAGTACATCTGCGAAAATGTCAAATTCAGGATTCATCTTTTTTCTTCTCTACCTGTTGGTCTCAGTATGCACAGCGAGTATTCATCATTCTTGTCTTAAAAACTCTTTTTTCCTTTTTGGTTTGTTAAGATACGTGTTTATGTGTCGATCAGATTACTGACTTTTGATGTTTGTGGATATCTGATGGATTCTGCAGATGGGGAGCAGCTCATAATAGTGAACAACTGCAATGAAAGTGTATGGCCTGGACTTCTTGGAAGTGCTGGGAATCCAACACCAAAAGATGGTGGTTTCCACCTTGGAAGTGGAGAGGAAGTAGTAATTGACGTGCCTCAGAAGTGGTCAGGAAGGATATGGGGTAGGCAGGGATGCAGTTTTGACCAGAACGGAAAAGGCTCGTGTGACACTGGAGATTGTTCCGGTTTACTTTGTTGTCAAGGCACTGGTGGCACACCTCCGGCAACAGTAGTTGAAATGACCCTTGGATCATCCAGTTCACCTCTGCATTACTACGATGTTAGCTTGGTTGACGGATTTAATTTGCCAGTTTCTATGCATCCAGTTGGGGGTGGAATAGGATGTAGCATGGCATCCTGTGAAGTGGATCTGAATGTCTGTTGCCCATCTGCCTTGGAAGTGAAGAAAGATGGGAAAATTGTGGGGTGTAAAAGTGCTTGCTTGGCTATGCAATCTGCAAAGAACTGTTGTACTGGGGAATATGCTAACCCCAGAACCTGCAAGCCTACTCTGTTTGCGAATCTTTTCAAGGCCATATGTCCAAAGGCTTATAGTTATGCTTTTGATGATTCTTCCAGTCTTAACAGATGCAGAGCTTCGCGGTACGTGATCACTTTTTGCCCACCTCCTTTTTGAAGTACCAAGTATCCTGGTTCTTCAAGGAAAGTGAAGCAAACTAGAATAAAATGTCATTAGTTGATATCTTCTTACAAGGAGTTATGATGTTACATGTTACCTCATTGTATCTTTGTAGCTTCTCTCGGTCAGAAAGCTAGTAAATGTCTTGAAGATAGAAGATGAAATGAATTACACTATTTCATTTGCTTCTCAGTCTCATATACTTCAATAAGGAAATTACCAGCTAAAGTTTCACACGAAGAACTAAGCACGCATTGGTAAATTCGAAATAGAGAAAAAGATCTTGTTATACATACATGCTCGAGATTGAAAATAGTTTAACTGAGAACTCATGTAAATCAGCTCAGTAAAAGATTCAAAACCTGGGATGGTAAAAATGATACATAAGCTAAAACCTGACATGTAAAAACTGCCTACTCAAAGTACTTTAATGGGATGCATTTCGTTGTTCGGCACTTGATGAATCTTGGACATTTCCAGTCTCTGGTGGAGGACCTGATCCTAACAAGAGAGGAGGAGCTTGCTTCTTCTCAGTGGTGGTATTTGGATTTGCAGCCCATGCCCGAAGAGGGGGTTCGAAAAGCCTGCTAGCAACATCAGGTGGTGGTGCATCTTCTCCAGGAAGAACAAGAAGCCCTTTCTCTCGTAGGGAGGATGGTTCATTATAGCAGGCCTTCCATATGGAGTCTACCAACAGTCTCTCTTCTCTAGCTGCCCCCAAATCTTCAGATGACATCAAGCTGATACCATTAATCCGTTCTTCAAGTAGCTGCTTCAATTTCGGGTCTTCCTCTCTCAATCTGCCAGCGTTCCCTTCTGTGTTATCTTGAGCAAGCTCAAGAAGGGCCCGAAGGGCAGCCTCCCGCACCTCTGCATCCTCGCTCGATGCAAGATGCAGCATAATGCGTGGGAACCCTAGCTCAGTCACAATACTGCAATCTGACCTATTCTCGTGCAGTAGGTAATGGATCAAGTTCAAGGCTTTCCTGCAAAAGATTTAGCCCATAAGAAAGCATCAAAAGAGGAGCTATATGAAGAGTATATTATGGTGAAATAGCAGTTTACCATTGAAAAACTGGCATCAATCAGAATACCTTAAAGTTCAGACTCAAAGCTCTTTTCTAAGTGCCTAAATTCACTATACTGCTGATGATTATATATAACCGAATGTTATTACAGTATTACCTTTGGAATCTCACATTCTCAGATCCTAAAGCATCTTTCAAGGCTGCATAACCATTGGCCAGACGAAATGTAGTAACACCTAGCTTGTTGTGTCGGATTAAAGCTGAGATACATGGACATAATTCCTCATAAACATCTTTTTCATAAGATATGCAGATCAAAAATCCATCATCAGAGATTCAGTAAAACGATACTTACAAGATATTGCACCAAGTGCCTTGGTTCGGACAATCATATCAGGGTCTGATGTGAAATTACTCAGTAAAGGCTCTAAGCCATTTGCTTCCATAACCAGTTGCTGACTCCGAGGATTATTCTGGACGATGGTGGTTACTACCTCAGCAGCCTTTGCTCGAATGTTAGAATGAGAGTTCTTCAGATAACCAAGGAGAGGGACCAAACCACCAATTGAATGAAGATCTGTCATTAATGCACAATTAGCCGAATAAACTAAGAAAAATTGATTTGATTAAAGAATGAAATAAGCATAATATCAACATATTTTCCATAGCTTAGATCTATGGAAAATATGGAGAGAAAAAAAAGAGGAACACTTTGCTACCACACAAACTTCGACTGCATCAAGCCATTCTGAAAAAAAAAATTGTTTGTGAAATGCAGAGAACATAAAGTGCACACCGATCTTGCAATGAACATGATCGTACAAACAAGAAAACTAAATAACAAAAGCTTCAACAAGTTAGAGATGGTAATGGAGCATAAATTCTCGAAATTTATGGATAGAAACTTACCATTTGCCATGTCAATGGACTCAACATGCTCTTGTAGCTCATCCAACATATCTGCCAATTGCAAAAACGAATAACAAAATTAAGAAACAACGTTAGTAGTAGAGAACAAAAATGCTCTGCTAGTGAACCAAGAAGCCTGGATAGGTACCTTCAATGTCCGCAGGAGTAACCCCCTGAGCTTCCAAAACGTGTTCTGGGGCTTGCATGACAAGAGTTATCTCCTTCATGCGCTTAATCACATCAACAGTCTGTGCTTGCATAGCCTCCATAAACCATTTTCGATCCTCCTCGCTATAATAAAATAAGCAAATCAACGTAAATTAAAACAGTCAAAGCACAAGCACATCAAATCACGATCTTCAACTAAACGAAAAACCCAACTTAAGAGCCCACCGAAAAAAAAAAAACAATTTCCAAACTTTTGCTTGCTAGCTTCTCCAATATTTTAGGATTCATGGACACAAATGAAAAAACCAACCCATCAGTGCATCAAAAAGAGAAAGTGGAGGTATTTACCTGAGATTGCGAGTATGTTCAGTCCCATCAGAATGTGCAAGACTCCATTTGAGCAATCCCTCCCAGTTGGGTCCATCTTTGGCCATAACTACAGCTTCAAGATCACACAACACAACCAAAACAACCCAGAACGATAAACCGATAGAATTCAACAAAAGCTTTTATGATAAATAATAAAAAATGAAGCTTTTTCGATGAGGATATATATAAAACCAGAGTCACAACTCGCGAAATATCGACAGAGTTCGGGATTGTACGAGAATGGGTCTGGTCTAAAACTGAATGGAGGTAGGAAAGCGACCGCCTTAGAAACTTTCTTGTGGTGAGGCTTGTTGGGCCAAAAAACAACTTCTGAACCTGAGCCATTCATATGTACTCGAACTTGGGCATAAAAGCTTTTTCTTGGGTTAGCGTTGTGACTCACGTAAAAGAGGCACTGGTTAGATTTAGGTCCATGAATGTTGGAAGTCCATCAACATTTTGTGTATAATATATTGGAATATAAAAATAAAATAATTATAACAATCTGTAATTTTTAAAAATGGGTTTTATGAAATATATGATCAGAGTACATTAAAAATGAAAATTTTAAAATGCATTAAAACTAGGAAATTATGTGCTTAAATTCTCATTTGAGTGGAAAAAAACTTGGGGAAAAAAGGGTTATTCACAAATGTGTAATTCCATATAAACTATATTTATAAAAATGAAACGTTTGAGGAATAAAAACAAGAGAAATTATCGCAAAATAATTAAAGAGATATAAATTATTAAATTAAGAGATTTATATATTTTTATATAGTAAAACGAAAAATTTTGTAATCAATTTTTCAATAATTTTTTAATAAAAATGACTATTAATAATTATTGGGTTAATTTAAAAAAATCTCTAAGTTTTAGTAAATTTTGAAATTATTGTTTAAACTTTAAAAAATGGTAATTAAATACTCAAACTTTCAATTTTTTACAATTCTAACTCGACTTTACTATTTATGTTAACGTTGCTGACGTGGCTTGCCATGTAAAACAAAAACCTTAAACACTCGTTTATTTCATGCTTAATTAAATTTAATTGATCTACGTTATTTTAAGATTGAAATCCTTAAAGCAAGCCCACTCCTTAAGTCTCTAGAATTGAAAACTCTAAATCAATTTATTTTTTGTACAGAAAGAAAGAGAACCTAAGGTGGCAAATTAAAAATTCATTTAAACTATTAGAAAATGTGTTATTGTCATTTCGCATTAGCATGACAGAGTGTCGTTGGAATTAAAAATCCTAAATCAATACATTCTCGCACATAAAAGAAGGAGAGCTTAGGGTGACAAATTGAGATTTTATTTAGATTGTTAGAAACTATGTCCTTATTATTTAGCACTAGTATGACAAAATGTGTTGTTTCGCATCAACATGAAAGAGTTTGCTTTAGAGATTTTAATTCTAAAACGATATAGTTTAGTTAAACTTAATTAATTTTAACGTGTATAAGCATTTAAGATTTATGCCTTATATAACAAATCATATTAGTAACATTAATAAAAATACTAATATTGAAATAGAATTAAAAATTTTAAATTTTGAATATTGAATATTTAATTACTTCTTTTTTAAATTTCGAATATATTAAAAAGATCATAGTTTCTCTTTTGTATTTATGCAAAACGTGGTTTGACTTGATGGTTAAGAGTGGAGCTTGACTTCGGATAAGTCCCAGATTCGATTTTGTGCTAGCCCCTCTTATAAGAGCTTGGGACAGTTGATGTTTTACTTATAGGTGGAGAACTAATTAGGCCTTTAATGATAATGTGCACCTGCTTTGTTCACCTGTGAGGTGATGCTTCAGTTGAGCCCTCAGAAAGGTCTGTCTGTGAAATGGTGCGTCAATTAAACTTTCAGATAAATGTGCTCGCTTAATCTCTCTACGAGGTTTCCTCGAATTAAAAAGAAAAAGAAAAAAAGTTTGGAGTGTTATTAGGTGCTTTGCTTGTCTGTCAAACAAATGCAAGCCCACGTTTTATCGGATCTATGAGACTTACATGAGAAGTATATATATATATATATATCGAAATCCAAAAAGTCTAATAGGAAACAATTTAACCTTTCCACAATTCTAATTTTTAATTTATTTTAAAAGACATTATAGTTTTCATATCATTTTCTTACCTAAAACTACGGAATTTTAGTTTTCCTGTTCTCAAATTCCTATTTTTCTTGTGTCGGAAGCCTCTCAGTCAACTAATTTATTATAATGAATGAATGAGAAGGCTTTAATACACGAAAACCAATGTTTTAAAAATTAGACAGGTGACTGAATCGGAGAAGCAACTAATTCAAAGATTAATGGTTCAATCGAAATTTAACTGTGATTGAACCAGTAACTTATAAATATATAAATTTTTATTTTATATATTATATATATAAGATAATTTTTAAACATACTATTTAATTATTTACCTAATTGTAAACTTAACTTAAATTTTCAAACTTCAAAATATACAAGTTTTTTTTAAGTTCACCAATACAACATAAAATAAGATAACAAAATTCACTAGTCATATTTCATAAAAAAAGATTAAAAAAAGATCACTAATCATAATATTCATTAAAGTTGAAATCATTAAAATTAAGATATTTTAAATAGACCAATCGGTCCTTTCTTTCACCGATTTAGCAGTTTTTATTGATCCAATCGTGAAATGAATGAGTCAATCATTCACAAAAAATACGGGCTAAATCGAACCGTTTTATATTCCGAGTCATCGGTTCATTAATCCAACTAGCTGGTTCAGTTCAATTTTTAAAACACAAAAAAAAAACAAAAATTTGAGAACAAAAGATATATTCCTAAACTCGCAACCACACAATTATGCAACTTGGTTTTGCTTGCTCTCGACCTTTCTATCGAAATTGAACATTTGAAGTGACAAATAATAAGGATTAGATCTTCTATTTCGTGTCTATCATATTTTATTAAATCTCATTCACACATTTACGTAAGATCTATATAAATATATAAATAAGATTAAGTACCGTATGACCGAACACCTGCTGGGATCAAGATACTTCAACCCCAAATAATATATATACCAACTTGTATTGAATGCTAAAGTTAGTGCTGTGAATGGTTTTGTCGGTCTTGGCTTAAAATAATAATATTTTTATTTTTATTTTTATTATTTAAATAAATAAAATATTATGTAGATAAAACTATTTCCACGTTTCAATGAGTTATGTTACAATTTAATTTTTTAAAATATTATTCATAATTTTTAAAAATTAAGTTTTAGATAATTTTTATATTTACTTAAAATGAAGTCATCATTATTTTCTTATTTTCAATAAATATGGAAAAATCCAACTTGATTTGGTAAATGATAAACATTTACGCAAGCAAAGAAATTAGAGAGAGAAAAAAAAGCTTAAATTCCGCGCTTTTAGACGCGCTTTTTTGGATCTTCCACGCGAACTCCTACGCGCATACGCACAAACCCCTCTTGGAAGCCATTTTTGACCTGTATTTTAACCTTGCCATGTCCCATTTTCACCTGCTGACTTAAAAAGACTCCATCTTTCTCACTCACAACTCTTCCAGATTGAATCTTTTGCATTGGGTTTTGAGTTTGTTCTCTCACAATTATTGGTATCACTTCGATGGCTTCGTTTAGATCCTCTTTTTGGTGTTATAGATGCAACCGCTTCATCCGGGTTCGAGTCAGACCCGACCAAGATTCAATCCTCTGCCCGGATTGCGGCGGCGGGTTTGTGGAAGAAATCGGAGCTACCCCATCTCGCTCCCCAATTCATCCCCGCTTGCCGGGTGTCGGATTTCATATCGGCGATAATTCGGATTCGGGTCCGATCACAGCCCCAAGAGTACGACGAATTCGACGCAGAGGCGGTGGAGGAGATCGCTCACCGTTCAATCCGGTTATTGTTCTCCGCGGCCCTCCCGATGGCGGCGGTACAAACGATGGGAATTCTGGGAACTTCGAATTGTATTATGATGATGCTTCCGGGTCGGGTCTTCGACCTTTACCTGCAAGTGTGTCGGAGTTTTTGATGGGTTCCGGGTTTGACCGGCTTTTGGATCAGTTGGCTCAGCTGGAAATCAACGGCGTTGGTCGGTTGGAGAACCCACCGGCTTCAAAAGCGGCAATAGAGTCAATGCCTGTGATCAAGATACAATCATGTCATGTCTCAATGGACTCTCATTGTGCCGTTTGTAAAGAAAAATTTGAGTTTGACACTGAAGCTCGTGAAATGCCCTGTAAACACATTTATCATGCGGATTGTATACTTCCATGGTTGTCAATTCGCAATTCGTGTCCGGTTTGCAGACATGAATTGCCTACAGATGTGCGTGGGAGTGGAAGAAGTTCGCCAGAATCTGATGAGGAGTCGGTTGGATTGACCATTTGGAGACTGCCCGGCGGGGGTTTTGCAGTGGGAAGGTTTACCGGTGGGCGACGGGCGGCAGAGCATGAGTTTCCGGTTGTTTTCACGGAAATGGATGGTGGCTTCAATGGTAGTGGTGTGCCTAGAAGAATACAATGGGCGCCAAGTGGACGGCAGTCAAGAGAGAGTGGAGGGTTTCGTCAGGTTTTTAATAATTTTGTTTCCTTCTTTGGGAGGATTGGTAGGAGGAGAAGGAATGCAGGAGCGGAGAGGAGGTCAAGGAGGCGTGGTGAGACTCGTGTTATGGATGATAACAGATGGTGAATCATTTTTCCCCAGATCGAAATCAACTCTGTAATTAAACAACTCTTTCATGTTAGTTTGATTATCTAATTGCTGATGCCAACAATTTTTAGATTGTTCCTTGCAAGGAATCGAATTTTTGTTTATTGTATGATTGGTTTTACTGTATATAACTATCTTCAGGATTCAAGATGTATTGCTTGCTTTAAAGTTTTGTCAATGAGAAAAGTTTTGAATGATAGGAGATTAGTTTACTTTTCTAATGAAGGAAACTAAGAAAGTTAGCAGAAGGCTGCCAGCTATTGTGATCCATTAGTCTTTTCAGGCCCTGATGTGCAATCTATGCATTCTTTTCCATTTGGTTTTAGATTCATTGTGCCCATCTGCTGTTCTTTGTGGACTTCGCATTGTTGATTTTGAAACTGAAACTTACTACTGGGGAAAGAGGTACATGCATTGACTTCCCATTGTTGATTTCATTTTTGTTGGATTTTGCTTGAGTTCTAACTTAATTATGTTTTGTCTATTGGTTTCTTGTTAATTCCATACATGCCATGCAACTTTATTTTTATAGTTTGTCAGTCAGTGATATGGAGATAAGATTCATTGCTGTCTTATTCGCTGATGTTTCTTAAAGCTTGAGTTCAACAATGAATATTACTTGAACCATTCTGTACTGTCTTATGTGAAATTCTGGCAGTTAACTCTTATACCATTCTAAGGTGGTTTTGGAGGAAGCAAATCGAAGTTTATATCGTGATTTCCAACTTTACACGTTTGCGATTTAGAATGTGGATCAGTAAGCCTTGGTTTGTTGCAGAGGAGTTGTGGTTAGTTTGTGAAAAATTGTAGTTTCGCAAAAATCTCCGGTTTATCGTTTTTATCACAATCAAAAATCAAAAAAATTAAACGCATAATATAAATCGACACTGAAATTTTATAATGCAATTCGGTACACCTTGTTTTCGTTAACGAAGCTCTTACTCAGCTTAATTCCTTTACTAACGACAATAATTTTATGCAAAGCTTTACTAAGCCGATGCTACTCAACCCTTGACATTATCTTTTGTCCTCATTATCTGCGAAAGAATTTCACATCCAATAGTACGATCTTTTTGTACCAATCTTAACAGAGGATTTTCTCAAACAATGTTTAATGATAACGAAACAAAATAAACAACTTAAATGATTAAACAAAATTCAACATAAGCCAAAACAATGAGAAAGAAAAGAAGAACAACTTTCCGATAAGTTCAGCTCCACTGAGATATATCTGAAAGTCGTCACCATGAAATATAAATATTTATCTGTCGAAACATTATAAATATCAAATCCACAAAATTCACTACAATTGTTGGAATTTTTTGCACACAAATACTATTTTTGACAATCACAAAATCACCAAGACTGCTGGAAAATGTTCACACAATAATCACTATCAATGACAATGAGCAGCCTAACAAAATCATACATACATCGTAGAAAGCCAACCACTAAAACTGTACACACTTTACATCAGAACAGCCCAATGATAAGTCGTTCAAGGCTAGAAAAATGCAGCTCTAAATCACATAAAAACTACAACTTTTCAACCCAATTAGATGCCATCCTTAATAGAAAACCAGCAATAGGATGAATTAATTATAAACGTAAAATCAGCACTGCTGCACTCCAATCCAATTGACAATCACAAATCTACTCAGTAGAAAATCCATCAACAATGCAAAGCAAAAGAAGACCTAGCTGGGAAGCATATCAACAACATATCCAAAAAGGAAATCACGGCAAGACCAGCTGTAAAGACATCAACGACAACTGCACAAGGAAATACTCACGGCCAAAGACTCAACCAACCAATATAACTTGAATGACGTTGAAGTATGAATTAAAATTGTCCAGCCGATAACTTTAGGGTATAGGTAAATTAGCACGGGCTCTTCTAGTTTAAGTAAGGTCGCAAGTTTGAATTGCCCTTATGTATGTAGCCATTTAAAACTTAGAACTAAAGTTTTGTCTCCTGCAAGAGACCTATCTAACTCGAGTAGAGAATAGTTTGAGTGTGAATGACTTAACATTACCTTCCAATAATTGAGATCCTCCTAAAATACTTTGTAAAAAAAAAAATTCCACCAAATTCATGCAAGGACAAAAACAAACAAAAAACGCTCAATCCTTTACGACAATGATATCTTTTTAGCAATGATGTATTTTTCAACAATAATCAAAAGCGAACCATCTTAGAAGACTATTACTAACTCACCACACACTCTTGTTCCAGTTTTCATGCGCACACCTTCAGCCAATCGCCAAACCAAGCAGTCACACGACATCTCTCAAATGACCAAAAAAATCAGATCAACACTTCACCGTTCACGCACACAGCTGCAATCAACACACCACCACACACATCACCAAGTCACTCACGTGTAGAGTGCAGAAGCAAGGTTACGCATGTAGGAAATCTAAGACTTAGAATCTCACACACCCCCGCTACTCAAGCAATCTTACAATATCCATTCTACACTTAACGCTAAGACTTAGAATCTCACACACCACCACTACTTAAGCAATCTTACAATATCCATTTCACACTTAACCCTGATCCACACCAATCTTCATTAAAGATAGACTTCTATTTCATTTTAAGTCTTATCTAAAAATCCAATTCAAATAGAAAGTGTTACTTATTTATACTTCATCTTAATTTGAATTTCATTATCTAGCTTTGGACTGTTATATATACGGAATTTTCCATAGGTCACACGAAAAAGAAATGGACTTTACTGCTGACATAGGCACTGAAAAAAGAGCACCATCAACTGAAGAACGAATCGACAAATTGAAACTTGAAAAAAAATCTTTCTGATTCTCGAAAAATGAGGGATAAAGGGATTGATCGAAAAAGATTGATTATTCTCGAAGAATGAGGAGTAAAGGGATTGATCAAGAAAGATTGATTGTTCTTATTAGCTGCTTGCCACTCTCCGAAGCCAAGGACAGGGTTGAACCGTCATTCCGAGATTTGCAATCCGCTACATTTCCATTATGTTGCCTAGCCAAACCCGCCACTGCATATCATATGTAGAAAACAAGAGATTGATATTTTTTTGGCATTTTTAATAATATCAAGTATCATTCCTATTTTGACATTTATATTTTCGAATTTTGAAATCTTTGATGAGTGTACCAGCTTCACAAGTCCCTTCAGCTTGGAGCTGGAGTCGTTGATCTATTTGGCGAGTTTGCCTATTTATATAGGATAAAAGACCTGCTAGTTTTGACTTTGTGTTCTTGACTTACTTGTCTATTAGTCTTGGTGGGTTTTCTCTCGAATCAAAGATAAGATCTAATAATAAAAATATTAAAATTAAATAATGAGAAATATAACAAATATCTTAACAGTTTGCTTATGGAACATGCAGATTGTGCCTACTGAGGCAGAGATGACTGGTTATGTTCTATTTTTACCATTGATGTCTCATCTATGGTAGTTGACTCGACAAAGATCGAACTTTTAATCCGCTTTGTAACTGTATTAGACATCCTTTGTGTTCTTACTTATTAGCAGAGATTTCATCTTGTGTACATAAACATTTGATTTTAACCGCATCGAAGGGAAGTTGCTGTATTCCCTGCTGTATAGGTTTGGCATTTCAGTTCCGATACAACCTGATCTGAAGTTACAGAAACTCTTCTAAAATTGATATATCAGGTGTTGATACGATATTGTTAGAGGTGGTCTCGGATGTGAAGCTCAGCTCAGGGCCTTGTTTATTTCTCCCATAGCGTGTCCATCTTAAGAACTAGAACCTGGTCAGTGCAGTGAAGTTGCTGGGACCAACCTTATCCATTAAGACTTCAGGATTCTTGAGATCTGACGTGGCGTTATCCAAACATCCACCATTGAATCCTTAAAAACATCCAATCTCCCTGACCCCAAATTTTGCAGCCACTTTTACGCACTTCCTTCTCAGAAAAGTTGAGTTCTTTGGGGTGAAAATGATGGCAACGCTAGCTCCTAGTCATTCTTCTTTTGCCAAAGCTTCATCAAAGCGATGGGTAGTTGCAAGTGCTGGATTCCAGACTCTGAGAAAACCAGAGAGAGTTGAATCCTGGAATAGAACATACAAGAACAAGACTAACCGGATGAGACCGTTGACGGTGGTTGCGGCTGTTGGTGACGTATCAGCTGATGGCACCACCTACCTCATCGCCGGTGCAGCTGCGGTGGCTTTGATTGGAACTGCCTTTCCTATTCTTTTCTCTAGAAAAGACCTGTAATTGCCTCTCTTCCTCCATAGTTATTTTCTTTTCTTTTTTTTTGTGATTCAACGTTGTTTTTTCATTGCTGTTGTTGCCTTAGGTGTCCAGAGTGCGATGGAGCTGGCTTTATTCGGCAATCTGCAGCAACCTTGAGGGCTAATGCTGCACGCAAGGACCAGGCTCAAATCGTCTGTCCTCGTTGTAATGGTCTTGGCAAGCTTAACCAAATTGACAAATAATCCAAGACTGTAACTTCCTATTCTGTAATTTTCACTTGCTTTCTTTGTATGATCCATCTCTAAAAGTTACATTACGTCGGCAATTACTTGTATTTGTAATTTTATACCTATTGAACAAGAGGTTTAGCAATAATGTTGTCCTTCAACTCTGTGCTTCATTCTACACTCTGAATCCTTGTATGAGAACCATTCCAAAGATGAAGAAGAATAATTGGCAGTAAAATCTGCCAACTGGGAACTGATTACAACTTTATGATTAATAATCAACGAGATTTTAGTTAAGAGATTAACTTTAATCAAACAAATCCTTCGATCAGAACTCTTTAACAAGAATACAGATGCACATTCTGTTAGATACAGGATTACTGTCGACTCGAAGGGTGACTATGGTATCCAAAAAAGAGATTTCAGAATGAATTATGGGGTCGAGAATGATAAGAGAACTCTGTAGAGATTTTATTATTGATACGTATGAAAGATGAAAATAAGCTGGAGCAAGCTCCCTCCTGGTATAACCAGGCCTAAACTAATTGTTTCATAATGACAAAAACTACTCTTCCCATTCTGAACGTTCAGCTTTATCCCCTCTGCTCATTCTCTCTCTATAACTACCTTATAACAAATTTGCCTACGCGGCAGCTGGTTCTCCTCCCTTTTTGGATTCGGGGCTTATGTTGTGTGGGTTGGTTATCTTGAGTAAGGGATGGGGCCTTAGATAAAATAGGTGAAGTACTAACAATTCTCTCCTCTTCAATAGGCACCTTATCCTCAAGTTGAGTAGAAACGAATTGACCCTTAATGAAATTTGCATCCTCCCATGTTGCCACTTAGCCTTCTAGCGGATAAGTCATTGTTGAATAGCTTTGCCTTTGGGCTTGATGATGCGCGAGGCCAGGGCTGCCTCTGGCTCAACCATTTCAAAAATGTCCACCTCTAACCCTTGACGAAGATCTTGCTCAATAAGGTGATCACCCACTGCCCTTTCTAGCTTGGAAATATGAAAAACTGAATGCATCTTAGATGTAGGTGGAAGCTGTAGTTTGTAAGCAGCTTGCCCTACCTTTTCAATGATTTTAAAAGGGCCATAATACCTTGCAAAAAGCTTAGGACATATGCGTTTTGCCATGGTGAACTGTTTATGTGGCCTTAGTTTAACATAGACCAAGTATTCTTCTTGGTACTTTACCTCCCTCCTATGAGCATCTACAAATTTTTTCATTGTAGACTGAGCACGAAGTAGGTTATGCTTAAGCTGCTCATCTCTATTAACCAAAGCCAATGTCATTGATTCCGCTTGAGTCTCTCCATGGGAGAAATGCAATATAGATGGTGGTAGGCAAACATAGACAACTTCAAAAGGAGTCTTCTTGATTGAGACATGGTAGGTGGTATTATACCAATACTCTGCCCAAGATAACAAGTGGACTAATTTTTAGGCTGCTCAAAGGCGAAAAAATGAAGGTACGTTTCCAAACACCTATTAACCACTTTCGTTTAGCTGTCCGTTTGGGAATGATAGGAAGAACTCATCTTCAATACTGTTCCTTGTAACCTGAACAACTCATTCTGAAAATTACTAATGAAAAGAGGATCTCTATCACTTAGGATGGAGCTAGGGGTACCATGCAGCTTCATCACATCTTGTATGAATACTTTAACTACTGTTTTAGTCGTGAATGGGTGTTTTAAAAGTAAGAAATGAGTATATTTTGACAACCGATCCACTACCACCATTATGACTTCTTAACCTTAGGATTTGAGAAGCTTTATAATGAAATCCATTGAATCTTCATCCCATACCAGCTCAGGAATGGGCAAGGTTTTGGCATGTAGCACATTCCTGTACAAATTTTTGTATCGATGACTTCATTCCTAGCCAAAATAAGCCACTAACCAACCTTTTGTAGGTCTTTAGAAAACCGAAATTTTCTCCTAGGGGAGAAGAATGATACTCTTGAAGTAAATGGGGAATTAATGTTGAAGTAAGAGAGAGAACTAACCTGCTTTTGTAGAATAGTAAGCTTTCCCTCAAATGCTACTCTGGTTAGATTTCAGATTATGTTGTAAAGCTGACATGAGTTAATTCAGTTCTACATCCTCCTTTATCTCCTTCCGGACCATATTCATATCAAGCCAAAATGAAGCAAAAATTGCCATAAATAACAATTTGTCTTCTTCCATTCTAGCTAAGGTATCTACAGCCCCATTTTGTTCCCTAGGCTTGTAGATAACTTCAAAGTCCAAGCCAAAACAACTGAACCTGTGTAACATCCCACCCCGACGAGAAAGGTAGAATAATAATTTGGAAAAGAATGAGAGTGATTGGGATTAATTAGGATTGTTCATGCATACTGGTATTTGTAAATAGTGAAATTTGTGCACATGAAAATAACTGTATATGCATGCATGACATTTCCCGGTAATTGTGCCTAAATGAAATTCTGTTGTGAATAATGTGATTTTTGTGTTTAAAAAATTATTTGGAGTGATTCTTTGTGTGTTTTATATTTTAAGGGAATTTTAGAATTTTTTTTGGGATTTTTCGGAAAAAATTCCCGGATCGGAAAAATCGCCAAATGGCGAACCGGTTGATTTTCAGTATTGAAAATTTCTGTCCAATGGCACTAAAATATTGGGTACATTATTTTGGGATTGAAATTAGGGCCATTGGAATTGAATGGGTCAAATTTCATTAAGGTTTCTTAATAAATCCTATTACATGTTTTTGTCTTTTGCTTATTTTGTCTTTTTCTTCAATATGACACTTGTCCTA
>JANVCL010000005.1:38694982-38705139 GCA_026546855.1 Erythroxylum incrassatum | reverse complement strand
ATACTGCATGAAATGCATTTTCCCAATTTCTCATCAAATTTTCAGAATTCACAATTCTAGCCCTCATGTGGGTAACGGAATATTACATTACTAACTTAGCATCTTACTAAACAAGGTAAGTTTCACTCATATCAAAAATAAATGTAAGAAAGAAGTAATCAATTATATGCCATTATTACCAAATAAGATTAGGACTTTAATCATGCATTTGGTGACTCCCACTATTTTATTCAAAATAATAACCCTCATAACTATTTGAAAAGATTACTCTAATCTTTCTAGTAGGCTAAGATCCCATTCAAATATAGTTGATCTTTAGTTTGCTTAACAAACCAACTAAAATTAAATTAGGTAGATAACAACTTTATCAATCACATCTCATATGACTCCTAGATCCATTAGGTGACAACTCTTATCAAAACACATCGTATATGTTATTCGTACCCCTGCTTCTAAATTCATGTGATCATGAGTTTGCTCATCCAAATCACACAATTTTAGTTAAGTAGAACCTACTCTTATAAGATTAAACATGTTCAGGTTAAAGCGACCTTGAGTTTGCTTAACAAGCCTACAATAAACAAAACTTTGGTTTATTCTTATAATAATGGAAGGCAAATTACATTCTCAACGTGTACTTAATATTGTAATGAGGGATTTTAATTTTATTCGTCTCATCGCACACAAAATTGCATATAAAATATCACATATATAAAATATACAATTTAAAATGCATTCAATATATATATCAACCATATAAACAAAGTATGCAACTTATGCACTTATAATCAAATTATATGTATAAAACATCAAACTTCATTTGATTCTAGTTATTGACCTTCATATCTAAAATAATATTTTCAACTTTTTGGAAAAATCAAATTAGATTAAATTTATTGATTCCTTAAAATTAAGAAAAGTGTTTTCTTAACTAATTAAGAAATATGTTTCTTAATTAAATTTATTTATTTCAATTTGATTGAAATAAATTAAATTTACGATTTTATATTTTAGAGAATTATTATTCAATTTATTTAGAAATCATTTCTTTATTTATGAATAATAAGTTTCTTGATACCACTGTTAGATAAAGCATAAATCTAAATTCGTACCTTATTCTAAAGCTTGATCTTCATCTTGTCATATCCTTCGAATTCTTTCCGAAACTGATCCGTTTCAACTACCATATCCGCACAAATATCCGACCTTTAACGGTATTCACAGAATAAGTTGAGAGAACTCTATAATTTTTACAGAGAGAATTAAGCATGAAGTGATAGCTCCATAGAGCTTAAGCCTATTTATAATAAGGTTTAGACGTTTTAATAATTTAATTGAAATTAAATTATAATTTTACTATAATTTTAGTAATTTAATTGAATCTTACTGGCGAAAACTGTTTACTATAAACTTGATGGAGATAACATTAAGGTGGTAAAACGTGTATTAACAATGATGAAATTAGGTCAAGACTGGTGAGAAATATGTTCAAACTAATGGACACACAACTATAAGTTGAGAAGTTGCTGAAGTATAATCAAATGATGATAGTATTATATGTTACAACACATATAGTTGAATCATCTCAGTGAACTAAGGATGACAAAATTTTATAAGAAAAAATTATTAAAGGGTATAAACCACTGGATGTTAAGTTTCATACACTTGATAAAAAATCTAACATTGAATGATGTGGTGTTTAATGAATACCATATATTGAGCTAAATATATGGAAAGTAATATTGGTTTAAAGGTTATTATAAGTGAAACTAGAATAACCTAAACTAAATGCTAAAAAGATTGAAAATTCTAGTTCAAGAAATAGAACAACGTAAGAAAGAGAGTATCAATACGACATAGCCCACACAGTCACAGTTGTTGAAGTTGATGCTATCGATGTGCAAGTCTAATCTAATCTATATACGAGAAGTGTATAATCGTTATCATTAATCACTTAATTGAAATCGATTGCATGCACAAAATTAACTAAACCTCATTATAATCTTCTTACGTTGTTATTTTTTCTTTCTTTCTACTGTATTCTTACTCTATATACTTTCTAAACACATTTAAATTGAAAAGAGGTAAAATGACAAACAAATTAATACTTTTAATTAAAAATTTAGTAATCATATTATTTAAATGTGTAAATTAAGCAATGTTTTAAAAAATGGACTGGAAATTAAACGAGTAAAATAAAATGTTTAATGTTTAAAAGTTTCAACCAGTATTCGATCATTATAAAATTGGATAAAATTGAAAATTTTGAAAAATAATTGAAAAAGATTATCCTTACTGATTAAAAATTTTAAAATTTAATTCAAAAAAAGACTGTTAAATGAAAATTAATTGATATGGTTTGACTTATCAAAATTAATTAGTTGATAAAAATTGACCAATTAATTAATGAAATGATTGTTTTAACAATAAAAACTATTAAACTAAATCAAACAAAAAATATAGAAAACTGAGCTGAGAAATTGACCGGTTCAAGGTTTTTACTGTTAAACCGTTCGAGTCGGTTTGATTTTTAAAACATTGATATTAAGTGAAACATCATATACCTATAATAATAATAATAATAACTTGTAAATCACATTTGTGAAGTAAACCAATGATTAAAAAATTCAACCGGTTTGGACTATTTAATTGTGAAAACGTTGAACTAACTGACTTTTTTGTTCGATTTTTAAATTTTCGATTCGATTTAATTTAATAACTCTTAATATTATTAAAAATCAATCGGTTTATTAATTATTTTGACAGTTTTATAAATTATTCAATTTTTATAAATCAAAATAAATCTATTAATTTTCATTTAACAGACGCTTTTTAAATTAAACTTCAAAATTCTTCAATGGATAAGGACATTCTCATTCAATCATATTTCAATTTTTTTATTTTATTTAATCTTTAACTGATTTTATGACGACCTAAAAATTTCTTATGTTATCGCTTTAACTTTTGGTCTGATTTTTAAAACATTAAAACAAATTAATAATAAAAATTACAGTTGAAGATAGCACCTCAAAAGAGATAAAGTTTGGCAGAGGTACTTCAAATTCTAGGTAATATGAACTTCATGCTGCATGACATTGTAACCCCTGGGGGTTGCCTACACTAATAAAACTTGGTATCAAATTAGCAAGTGATTAGTTATCCTTTCTTAAGTAGTGTTGGTTATGGAATAAGATTATGAAATTCGGCTGGTTTTGATCATTGAACTGTGCCCTTGCTTAGGAACTCCTTAAGGCTCAGTATGATATTCTCTCAACTAACGGAGCTTCTTTTACTATCAATCTAAGTTTTTCCATTTTAGACCACGAAAACACTATTGCAACAATGCAGGCACCAAACTGAAAATTTTGTTCTTCACACTTGACAGGACGTCACGTTCTCTTGATTTTCCTTGAGTCACCAGCAACATCAGCAATTCAGCATTCAGCAGATTGAATTACTTATTTTTTAATAATATTATTGTTGTATTTTCCAATCTTATTTTTTAGATTTTCAACGATGGTTGACACTTTTATGGTCAGTAAGTGTGGGAAAATGCAACAGTAAGGATAACAAATAAGTGAAGACAAAATAAATAATGAGTTAATCAACTGTTTTTTTGGATAGATATGCCTGTATATAGTGTCACATACTCGTGTCCTCTACTTATAGGGTTGTGTGTATCAACCGTGTGAGTTTTTGGAACTATGTGAAGAAGGACATGAAGGAGGAAGACATTCACGGTTGTGTACATGTTTATATTCCTGACTTACAAGGTCATGTGTAATGACCATGTAATTATTTGTGACCGTGTACATTTGCGAGTAAGGCGGTGTTGAAGAGACACAGTTACTATAGTGCAGAAAAACCTATTTTGTGATATAAAATAGAAGACTTATAGGTTTTGTATATTTGAGAGGCCAAAATACCAAAAAGTAAGAAAAAACACAGAGAATAAATAAATAGTAAGAAAGAATAAATAGTATGGCATTCTCATCGTTTTTATTGTTTTTGAAATTGGTTTAAGCGTTTTTTGATTCACAAATCAACTTTAGTCTTAATCTTGAAATTTTGTGAGACAACTTGTAGTTGTGAGGTGAGATATTAAACTTTGTAAATATGTTATTTGAGTTTAGTGTATTTACTTATTGTTTTGGCGTATAGTTTTTTTCCCCTATATCAAACAATTTTTTACGTAAATCTTAGTGATTGTTTCTTTATTGAGTTTGTTTATTCTCGTTTTAATTTGTTGGTCAAACTTGTAGAGTGTTTTGTTGTTAATCTTTGATTGATTTTTGAGAGTTATATTTTTTGACTCCCAACAATTATTTAATTAAATACTACTTTTTAATTATGCTTAACATATTTTTATCAAAATTTTGATTTAAAATAATAAAATAAATTAATCAATATAAAAAAAACTTTTAAAGGGCAAATCCTAGTGCATAAGTCTCCCGAATTTTACGTAGCATTCTTTTTATATTTTACAAAGAAGATATTTTTATGATTCAAAACTATGATGTTTTGGTCATAAAGAGGTAACCTTACCAATACGTGTTAATAAGGCAAGGAATAAGAGATGAATATATTGATGATTTTTTTTAATCAAGTAAATATGCTAACTAACAATTGCGAATTATGCCGATGAGAAATGGGACTTCGAGCAATAGTTATAAACAAAATTTAAAGTATAAAATTATGAATTACACTTAATCATAGTGACTATAAGGGTTAATTGTAAAAAAATGAAATAATTTATTCAATTTTATAATAATAATAATAATAATCTAATTTTTAAAATGTGATAGTAAAATATTTTATAAAAATATTTCAATATTAAATTTTTCGTTAACGTGATGAATTACGTTAGATTTTGTTTGTCACGTTATTGTTATATGTTATATTATTGACAAGTATGAATGTTATTATTTAACAAATTAAAATATTAACAAATCTAGTAAAGTATTGTTGATATATGAAGTTTGGAAAAGTTTAATAATATACAATCTTATTCGGGAGATTAAAAAAAAAGCAAAACTATAAAAGAAAAATAGAAGATACTGACGTGCAAAGATGGGAACAAGAGGAATATCAAATGAAGTACGTAGGTGGAGATGTCCATTTCAACCTCAGAAAGACAATACTTCTATTAACTTGAACTAAGGTAATAATATTATATGAAAACAAAATGGTGTTAACTCTTGCACGGATAAGGAATTAAGTGAACTCAACGTCTAATTCTTGGTGACGGTTAACATGTACCAATCTAGAGAGTTTGACAGGAGCGAAAAGGGACTAGTTAAATAATGGATTGGCCACTACATTATTCTTCATTCCTTTATATGAACTGTTCCCCAATCTTTGGAATCCTCATCAACTCACTATACTCTCTTCTTCATACACTTTAAGACAAGAGAGTAATGGGTGCTTCTGTTATGAGATTTGTTCTTTTTTCATTGTTCAACTTATTTCTTCTCTTCCAGCTTGCTCTAGCCACAAAAACCAGACACTACAAGTTTGATGTAAATATATTATTTATCTCCTACTTAGAATTGCCTAGTTTACGTAGTTTCCATCTCTTTTCATTGATTTAGCTACATATTTTCAGGTCAAAACAACGAATGTGACCAGGCTGTGCCACACAAAGAGCATGTTGACTGTGAACGGAAAGTTTCCAGGGCCTCGCATCGTGTGCAGGGAGGGTGATCGTCTTGTTATCAAAGTTGTAAACCATTCTCCAAAGAACGTCTCGATTCACTGGTATATATAACTAACGACCACCACATGATAACCGATAAAAACAATACTCCAATGAAGTTTTTGGTTGTGACTATCGATCCTTTCTTGACATTAGGCATGGCATTCGACAGCTTCAAACAGGATGGTACGATGGACCATCGTACATAACTCAGTGCCCTATTCAACCGGGGCAAAGCTATGTGTACAATTTCACCATTTTTGGGCAAAGAGGAACTTTGTTTTGGCATGCACATATTTCATGGCTAAGAGCTACTGTTTATGGTCCTATCGTTATTCTTCCCAAGCTTGGTGTTCCATACCCTTACCCAAAACCTTATAAGGAAGTGCCTATCCTCTTTGGTAATTATAATCAATCAGGTTGCCTTCTTGGTCTACATCTAACTTCGTTATGTCTGTTGAATTTCGTTTGTTTTGCTGCAGGTGAGTGGTTTAATGCAGATCCTGACGTAATAATCAACCAAGCACTCCAAACAGGAGGAGGTCCAAATGTTTCTGATGCTTATACCATCAATGGCTTCCCAGGCCCTTTATACAATTGCTCCTCAAAGGGTATCTATAGAGTTGCAGTACTTGAATTTTATCCTGTAGAGCATTAATAATAAATCAATGCTTTATGTTGTACGCAATCTTGGCAGATACTTACAAGCTGAAGGTGAAACCTGGAAAAACTTATCTTCTCCGAATCATCAATGCAGCACTCAATGATGAGCTCTTCGCCAGCATTGCCAACCACACAGTCACAGTTGTTGAAGTTGATGCTATCTACGTGAAACCTTTCGAGACAGACACATTCTTAGTAACTCCAGGACAGACCATCAATGTTCTTCTCAAGACCAAACCTTATTCCCCAAACGCAACTTTTTTCATGGCTGCTAGACCCTATGCAACTGGAACAGGCACATTCGACAACTCCACTGTGGCAGCTATTCTTGAATACGAACCACCATTCACTAACCAACTTCCTCCTCTAAGTCCAATCCTACCCTCTCTTAACGACACTCCCTTTGCTTTCAATTTCAGTACCAGACTCCGGAGCTTGGCAAGCGTCCAATATCCTGCCAATGTTCCCAAAACTGTGGACAGACATTTCTTTTTCACAGTTGGACTAGGAACAAACCCTTGTCCAAAAAACCAAACTTGTGAAGGACCTACTAATGCAACTAAATTTGCTGCCTCCATAAGCAACATTTCATTTTCACTCCCTACCTCAGCCACGCTTCAATCGTACTTTTTTGGAAAATCAAATGGTGTGTACACAACAGATTTTCCAAGCAACCCCTTGATACCGTTTGATTACACCGGTACTCCACCAAACAACACCATGG
Source organism: Erythroxylum incrassatum (assembly GCA_026546855.1). NCBI lineage: Eukaryota > Viridiplantae > Streptophyta > Magnoliopsida > Malpighiales > Erythroxylaceae > Erythroxylum > Erythroxylum incrassatum. The sequence continues at coordinate 38,698,057 of JANVCL010000005.1, read as the reverse complement.
TAATGAATGGAACAAAAGTCGTGGTTCTTCCATTTAATACTAGCGTGGAGGTGGTCTTACAGGACACGAGCATTCTTGGTAACGAGAGCCACCCTATTCACTTGCATGGGTTTAACTTCTTCGTTGTAGGCTCAGGTTTTGGGAACTATGATCCTAACAAAGACCCTGCAACATTCAACCTTTTCGATCCCATCGAAAGAAACACAATTGGCGTTCCTTCTGGCGGTTGGGTGGTGATACGGTTCCAAGCAGACAACCCTGGTGAGTAATATATTTTTATGGTTCCAACTTAAGTTATTAAACTAAATTAATACTTTTAATATATTAATAAAATAATACTAAAAACTTCTTGTATGTGTGTGTATATATAATCTCATTCATATCATAATTCATTAAAACTGTATATGTATAATCTCATTCATATCATCATTCATAATTCATTAAAACTTAAGTATGTATAATTAGTTGTGACATTTTTCTAAAAATTAGACTCTATTATAACATAAATTTGCATAAAATTTAAATATATTTACATTCTATCTTTAATTTTTTATTGCATCTAAAGTTTTACAATTGAATTAAGTGAATTACGATAAATGCTTATACTCAATAATTCATATTCAATTAATTACATTAGTAAATTCTTAATGAATTTTTAATCAACTACTTTATAAAATAATAAATCTTACTTGATTAATGGACTTAATAAATTTTATATGGTATCTACTTTAATAATATCCACCAACTTTACTCTATGTATAACTATGCAATGCGCTGCCTTAAGTATTCTTAATGAGCCGACCTATGGCTCAAGCCCAGGTTAACTTGAGACTTAATTATTCTAAATAAAATAGCATCAATTTGCTTAGAAAAGTTAAACTTCGTATAGGCATAACTTGAATAGCTTAGCTTTTATTTAGACTTAATTATAAAAAAATATTATTTTATACTTTTAAATTTTGAAAACCATTTTAAAAAAATTGGTAGGCAGGCCCACCGACCGGTTCATTGTTATTCCTAAATTATATATGTAACCAAGTTGGCATTGAATTTTTATTATTATTAGGATTATATTTACTACGTTTTTTCTTGGGAACTAAATAATTATGAAAATGATGACACAGGAGTATGGTTAATGCATTGCCACTTCGATGTTCATCTGAGTTGGGGCTTGGGAATGGCTTGGATAGTTTTGGATGGACACCTTCCAAATCAGAAGTTGCTTCCTCCGCCGCCTGATCTTCCCAAGTGTTGAGTTTCACAAAAATTTATATATTTTCCAGGCTCTGTTGAATCCGGAACCCTCTGTTTCTTTCTTACTTTTTCTTGTTTTGGTTTGAAGTATGTATGTTTCTTTGAGCCAAAAGCCTCGAACTCTATGTCTTTTCCATTCGATAATTATTAGACTACATAACGGTTTATAAGAAGATGGTGTTCATAAAACTATGAGAGTCCCTTACTTAAACTGGGGAATTGAGAGCATAATTTTCATATAGGAGGAGAAGAAAATTATTATGTGGTCCACGAATTATGATCACATATAATTTACAAACTATTGAATTATAGTGTGGTCTCGGTTTATAATCATTGTTCACTCATAAATATAATGGAATTTGATAGATTCGGTGATCTATAAATAAGTTCGTATGCTTATAGATTTTCATAGTTTTATAATGAATATAAGAAAGATGAATTATTTCATGTTAAGATATATTCTATACATAAAATTGAACAATTAAATATATTAAGTTTAAAATAAATTTATACGCTGTGAATACAGAATATTTTGATAATAAATATCACTTTCTAATAAAATTTCTAATTAAATATAAGAAATTAGTTATTTACATGTTCATATTTAAATATTCTAAGTTCAGATAAAATTAATAGCTCTCAAACTAAAAGTTTCTATCCTTTTTACTTATTTAATGATTTGCATACTTGATAAATTATAACTATTCACATGTTTGATAAATAATAACTATCTTAATTTTTATTAATTTTTATTTGAATACCTCTTTTTGAAAAATTATAAAAAAATTAAATCAATATCGATTACTATTTGATGATATGTAATTAATAAAATATAAATTATAAAATTTATTTGTCAATAAATATGATATAAATAAAAAAAATTATAACAATTTTTTAAACTTTTTTCTCTTTTACATGGAAATATTAAAAAATCATACTTTCTTCAATTATAGAGTTATATATTATATTTATAAACGTATAAGAATCATTATTTAGTTTAATCCAAGAATTATGCTGCATGTGTTGGTTTATGCCTTACAGCCAATTGATAAATTGTAGTTTTTTGACAAAATAATTTAAAGTCATTCTTTATCTTATATATATTTAGATGTATATGATAAAGTTCATGAGATAATTATATATTCCAAATGAAATTATAATAAAATTATAATTATGGGATTCATATTATATTATGTATATCCCTAAATTGTTCATAGTTATTGTTTTATTAAGACTGAACATTAATAGAACGTAAAAAGATTATACACGTTATGTTTTTCCTTATGAAGGAAATAGTCAATCTCATAAGTTAAAGTATGAAGATACTTAAACAAAAGTGTGGGTGTTTGTTAGAGAACAAATTTACTAAGCTGACTCGATATGAAAATTCATTTGAAACGTTACTTGTATATCTATGGAAATTCTCATTATGATGATTGTATAAGTGATCATTTTGTTAATTTATGCACTTACAGCCAATTTATTTTGGTTGTAAATATTTGTATGACAATATTATTTATTAATCAAAGACATTCTTTATCTTTATGTATTTGTTAATTATTTAATTATTATTCATAAAGATAACATCCTTGGAATAAAAACTGTGTAATTGTGATCATAATTATGAGATTCAATATACACTTATGTATTATTCCTAAATGTTCCTAATTATAGTTTCATCAAGACTGGATATTGTTGAAATGGTAAAATTAGCACACATTATGTTTCTTTCTTATGAAGAAAATAATTGATCTCATTAATTAAAGTATAGAGATACTTAAACTAATGTGTGGGTGATTATTAGAGAATAAGTCACTGAAC
>JANVCL010000005.1:38682673-38694909 GCA_026546855.1 Erythroxylum incrassatum | reverse complement strand
TCTATTAATCTTGATATATGATTATAAATTGTTTAATTGGGGAATTAAAGATAAATTAAAAGAAATTTTAATTTATCTAATTATATTCTAATTATGAATTATAATTATAATTTATAATCATTGTCAATATATTTGAGAACCTAACGGATTTCACATAAAGAATAGGTTGAAGAAAGTAAAGATATTTTAATTAAGTTAAACTTGATTGTAAAGTTTGAAAAACTTTACGATTAAATATGAGGTATTTAATAAATAAACATTAATAAGAGATATTAGATCTTATTTTGACATAATTAATATTTAATTATAATTATTTGTAATTCTAATTAAAGTTTGATCGAAATTAGAATTTGATTTCAATTAAATTACTAAAATGACCTAAATTATTATAAATAGAATTAAGTTCTAATAGAGCTAGCACTTCTTGCTTAACTCTCTCTGTAAGAGATACAAAGTTATCTCAACCTATTCTATAGATATCGTTAGAGACTTAACGTTTGCGTTGATATGGTAGTTGAGATGAATCAATTTCAAAAATGGTTTAAGAGAAACAATAGAATATGATCAAGCTTTGAAATAAGGTACAAATTAAAATTTATGCTTTATTATGATTTAGTTGTTAATCATTTTATAGAATTAAAATATCTTGATTTTTAAGAAATCAAAATATGAAAAAAATATTAATTATTCTGGTACAGTCAGGATTGGATCCCGTCATAATTTTCCAAAAATATGAATAATTATTATTTATAATTTATAATTTCAAAATATTTTCGAAGTAAAATATATTGTATCAAAAAATTAAAAGACCTATTTAAAAAAATGCATGTATAATTATATAATTATAAAAAATATAATTATACATGCATGTTTTTATAATTAGAGTTATTTTTTATTCTTTTGTACATTGATACATTAAGATTAATGAGGAAATTAACTCTTTTAAAATTTATATAATCAAATTTATGTATGTTCAATATTATTCATATACAGTGATGACAATGGATCGGGTTGGGACTGAGTTCGCTTAGGCCTAATCTCGACCAACAACTTCTGTTAAGGTCCAAGCCCAACTTAACCTATTTATATTTGTTTTTTAAAATTAAAAAATGAAATCATTTTTCGTAAAGCGACAACATTTTTGTTATAAGTGTCGAGCTTTAGGTTAGGTTGTGCCTAGGTAACTTGAGCCTGAGCCCTGCCTGAGCGTCGATCAACACTAGCCTAACCTATTGACCCTAGGCGAGCCAATGTGGGCCAGCTTCAGGCCTAGCCCAAATGTCATTTCTATTGCTATATGTATTGTATAGATATAAAATATAAAATGAAGAAGATTAAATGCATTAATATCACACACGATATGTGCATGGATCTTAATAAATACATTTATTTTTTAATATTACTTACAAATATGTTTCTATTAAATAACTTTAAAATGAATATAAATTAATATATAAAACACGTTTAGAGTTAAATTTACTTCTTATCAATCCATATTATCTTTTTTATTTTTATATTATGCATTAATGTTTAATAATTTACAAACTTAAAGTTTAATTATTTTAAACTTTAACCTTCTTATAAATGCAATTATTTTTAGTTATTAACTCCTTCTATAATGTATAATACTCACATTAAACATCTAAAAATAAATATAATTTATATCAATTTAAAATATATCCATTTGATTTATATTATTACGATAATATAAAAAGTTTACGAATTTATTTATAAAATAATAACATTTAATATATTTTTATATAATAAAATTTAAAGAAAGAATCAAGCCTCTTCGGTTTAATACAAATTGAAAAATATAATGTATTTGTAAGTTGTAAATCATTAGCTAAAGTCAACTGAATAGTTTCACTAGTTTCTATGAATGATTTATTAAGAAAATTAGAGTTATTTCTATCTAATGACTGCCAAGGAAGTTGGTCTCATTTAGATATTATATATATATATATATATATATATAAACACAAATTGTAATATGTCATGAATTTTTAATGTACTTATTTAGAAGAAAGAAGTCTTTTGTTTCATAAATGTATTATTTTTTAAATAATTTATATTATATCTTGATTTTATAATTGTGACTATTCAAAATAAAATTGAGTATGAGTTATACATTATTATTATAATATATATACATCGAAGAATGACCATAATTTATCCTGTATTTTGATTTGTCAATGGATTTATTAGTATAATTTTAAAAAAAGTTATATAATTTTATATTATAACTCAATTTTATACATTTATTTATTCAAAATTACAAATATGATATTTCGATTTTCTAAAAATATGTACATAGAAATTTTATGAATTGCGTGTATCATAAAAGAACTTCTTATATGATTTATAAATAATTAAATATTTTAAAAATTATTATGTATTTATAAAGATTTTTCAGTTTCTCTTTAAAAGAAAGAAAAAGAAGTAGATAAGAGATTTTATTAGTACATAGTGCAGAAGCATAGAAAGATTGGCTTAAGACAGCGTCTGTTCGAGACAAAGCCAAGTCTGGTATGACTACAGAGAAGACATTATATATTAAGAAATTGACAACCATGTTCGTAAGTACAGAGGTAAACGTCAGAAGCTGTTAAAGATTTCTACAATTAAACAACCGACAGCTAACAATAATTCGTAGCACCACACTGATGTTTTGCCTTTATCAGCAAGCATAAACCATGTAGGAGGTTGAAGTTGAACCCCTCTTCTCTACTACCAAGCCCTCAAAACCAACTTCATACATTGCAATGAATATCTCCACTTTTTGATTATAATGAATGTTTAAAACATCCGGTTGAAAACTATACCGAAAAGATAATAAATTTAAGGGTTACAAATTTATCATTATTGGACCGTCGTAAAATTGAATAAAATTGAAGGATTTAAAATATAATTGAAAAAATTGTCTTTACTAATCAAATAAGTTGAAGTTTACTTAAAAAATTGAATGTTAAACGAAAATTAATTAATTAATTATAGTTTATAAAAGCTGACTAATATTATTAAAATTAACTGATTAATTAATAACTCGATTTTTAATAACAATGATTATTAAAGTAAATTGAATTGAAGAGTTAGAATTGAACAAAAAAATTGATCAATTTAAGGTTTTTATAGTTGAATGGACCAAACTAGTTCAATTTTTAACAATTGATTATAATATCATCCTTTAAAATATGGTAATTCCTCTTTTTAGTAGGGAGTATTCCAAATAACTAAATATGGTAATTCAGGTTTTGATTATCTTATGATGCACCAATTCATTTTGGTATTAAAAGTTTCCATTTTATAATTCATTCTATAAAATTAGAATAATATTATGCAGAGTACTTGAAAAAAAATTTTAAAAAATAATTTTGTATTGAATATGTAAAAAGATTAATTCATTTTTATAAAATAATACTTTATAAATAAAAGAAATAATTAAGAGATTATTTATAATTAATTACTTAATTATTTTTACAATATTATGCAATTAACTTAATATCCTAAGTAGTTCTATGATAAACATATTTCAGGAACTACTACCCTATGTTTGTATTATAGGAAAGGCTGTCAAACATGTTCCATCTCATCTTATGTTTAGGTCTTGAGACAATCTAGCAATGTCACGGTCTGATATTCTAACTTCTAAAAGGTTTAAGCCACAAAAAGTGGCAGTTTGGGGACTTTAAGATAAAACCGTTAAGAGTTAGAGTAAGATAAGATCGGCTAACTTGAACATCACTCTAAAATTAAGCACGACCTGCTGCTACTCGATCGACTGACCAAAATCCTAATTTGTTTCTGAAGGAATTGTGCTGTCTTCAATGAAATCTCAGTCTCAATTACCTAATTAACAAACCCCACATTTCCTTCTAAGTCACCACTATATAAATTTCCTGTCCTGCTCGTCCTCTTAACATCCAATCAAATCAAGTGTGTTTGGTCTCTTTTTCATCGTCCCTGTCAACAGACAGTCGTATCAGGAAAAGACCTGACATGGGTTCTAACAATCTCCAAGCAACAGCTTTCCTGATGAAGGCTATGATCATTGCATTATGTGGTTTCTGGATATGTCCTGCTTTCGCGGTAGGAAAGCATGCAGGAAGTACTAGACAGTATAAGTTCAACGTATGTATGGTTTTTTCATTTTTGTTAGTTCTTAATCAGGATAGTCCAGGAATTTACTTATCTGTGTTGTGTTTTCCGTTTTCAGATTCAGATGCAGAATGTGACAAGATTGTGCCAATCTAAAAGCATTGTTACTGTCAATGGGAAGCTCCCAGGGCCTCGGATCATAGCTAGAGAAGGTGATAGACTCTTGATTAAGGTGGTAAACCATGTTCAGTACAATATCACCATCCACTGGTACGAAGAAACAGTATTTCTTTTTGTTCTTTTGGTTTTCTTCCGATCGAAAAATTCTAATCAATGTTGAGCTCTACTTGGAGGCAGGCATGGAGTGAGGCAACTGAGGAGTGGGTGGGCTGATGGGCCTGCATATGTCACGCAGTGTCCAATTCAACCAGGGAAATCATATGTATACAACTTCACAGTAACTGGACAAAGAGGGACATTGTTCTGGCATGCACACATCTCCTGGCTTCGAGTCACTGTTCATGGACCTATCGTCATCCTCCCCAAGAAAAATGTTCCTTACCCATTTCCACAACCCTTCAAAGAAGTCCCAATTGTCTTTGGTAAAACACAAGATTAATCAGAAGGAAGAACTGCAAAATGAGCCTCCATTTTCGTATTTCCTGATGACATATAGTTATGGTTTTGCTTGCACTTGCAGGTGAATGGTGGAAAGCAGACACTGAGACGATTATCAACCAAGCAACTCAAACAGGAGGAGCACCAAATATTTCTGATGCTTATACCATTAATGGTCTTCCAGGGCCTCTATACAACTGTTCTGCGAAAGGTGGTTCAGCTTATAGTATTTATTTTTTATAATACGTGAATTTTGACAATTTAGAAGTTTAACTGAAGATCCACTAGTGCAGATACGTTCAAGCTCAAGGTTAAGCCTGGAAAAACCTATCTTCTCCGTTTGATCAATGCTGCACTCAACGACGAGATGTTCTTCAGCATTGCGAACCACAGTGTCACGGTGGTTGAAACCGATGCAGTCTACGTGAAACCCTTTAAAACTCACACGCTACTTATTACTCCAGGACAGACCACCAATGTCTTACTCAGAGCCAAATCTAAGACCCCAAATGCCACCTTTTTAATCGCAGCCAGGCCTTATGCGACAGGCCCTGCTGCTTTCGACAATACAACCACGAGCGGAGTTCTCGAGTACGAGAATAAGCATAAACCATCTGTCTCCAAGTCCAATAAGAACAAGAAACTTCCTCTTCTTAAACCCTCACTCCCTGTGTTTAATGACACAACATTTGCCATGAAATTCTCCCAGAAAATTCGTAGCTTGGCCACTTCCAAATTCCCAGCTAAAGTCCCCAAGAAAGTTGACAGACACTTCTTTTTCACAGTTGGGCTAGGTGTGCTCCCTTGTTCCAAGAACCAGACATGCCCAGGACCAAACAACACTAGAGTTGCAGCTTCTGTTAACAATGTCTCGTTTGTTCTACCGAACACAGCTCTTCTCCAAGCTCACTTCTTTAACCGATCAAGGGGTGTTTTCACTACAGATTTTCCTACCAACCCGCCTTTTAAATTCAATTACACAGGAACTCCACCAAGCAACATTGTAGCTACAACTGGTACAAAAGTTGTGGCACTTCCGTTTAATACAAAAGTTGAGCTCGTGTTGCAGGACACGAGCTTCATCGGAGCTGAGAGCCACCCTCTTCATCTTCACGGTTTCAACTTCTTCGTGGTTGGACAAGGTTTTGGAAATTTCGACTCTACCAAGGATCCTGCTAAGTTCAACCTGGTTGACCCTGCAGAGAGGAACACTGTAGGAGTGCCATCTGGTGGTTGGGTCGCTATACGATTCCTCGCTGACAATCCAGGTGGGTTCTTGATTAAAAATTCATTTTCTTAATCAATCTCCATCAAATCATACAACGTTAGTTGGATCACGAACGCATATCATCCCCCACAGCTGAAAGCAACAATCCACTTGAGAAATCAACTAATCCTATAAACTGCAGATTAGATGCAAAGTTGCTATCGCGTAAATTACTTGTTACACCTCGTAGTTTGGTCAAGCATCCTAAGATACAAGTTTCATCTTAAGAACTAAAAGAAAAAAAATGCAGACACGTCCAAGTTCTGTCATTGATCTAAATTAACATGAACAGGTGTCTGGTTTATGCACTGTCATCTGGAAGTACACACGAGTTGGGGACTGAAGATGGCTTGGATCGTCATGGATGGGAAAAAACCTCATCAGAAGCTGCCTCCTCCACCCAAGGATCTTCCAAGATGTTAGCTTTTGATCTTGAATCCCAATTTTCTTACATAACAACAGCTTGGTTTTGTTCTTGGAATACATACAGCTTCTTAGCTAATCATTACTTGCATTATGTACCAACTACCAACCGATAAAAAGTAAAAAGTGGTTGGATGACGAATTATGGTTTTTTGATAGCTTGATAAGCTTGTTGTACTATTCAATTATTGAAACGAAAAGATAGATTTTGCATTGTGGAACCATTTTTGATCTTTCAACTCTTTAATCAAATCCCAAAAAGCATACATTTAGTGGCCAGCAACTTTGTTACCAACGAGGGGTTCTGCCAATGTGGTGTATATGAGAATTAAAGTTAATATAGTTACTGAGTGAATTCTGAATTTTGGTGGTAAAACCTAAAAATAAAAATAGAGAATACATAATTTATGTGTAATAATTATATATTGATATTTTAAAATTAATATAAAATTTTATATCTTTTTTAATCATCATTAAAGAAACATTAATTTTATTACATCAACAACAATACGATTCAATGTGAATTTCATTAAGATGTTTAGATATACACAATCTTAACCCTAACTAATAAAGTATTTGTTTTGATAAATTCAACTTTATTTTTTTAACCTTTAAGAAAAAATTCAATAATTATTAATTTTATAAATTCAAAATTGGCTCAATTGTAAAAATTTTGAATCGTTAAATTTTTCAATTTGATTTTCAACTTTTTAGATAAATTTATTTTAATAACTTTTGTTGTTAAAATCAATTAATTTATTAATTAATTAGTCAATTTCTTATAAATTGAAATAAATCAATTAATTGTCATTTAACAATATTTTCAAATAAACTTCAAATTATTAGATAGATAAAGACTATCCCTTTAGATCATATTATAAATTTTTTAATTTTATTTAATTTTTAACTAATTTTATGACAGTTCGATATTAATTCAACATTTTAAACCTCCTTAAATATCTTATTTTAAGGTTCTAACTTTCAGTTCGCTTTTAAAAAATTGATTCAAATTACCTTAAAATTATCTTTATAAATTAATTTTTTAGGCATGGAATAGATTTTTGTTTAATGGTATCTTATCATTGAAAATAATCATTCTAATAATGGCTAAAGTTTATCCAATATTTTAATTTAACAAGAAGGCTATTTTAGTAAATTGACAAAGCCAACTCAACGGTGGCATCTAGACGCGTCACCAACTTCTAAATATAAACACTTTTTTTTTCTTCTTTTATTTTTATAAATTTGACTCCTAATTCAACGCCACTAGAACCTCCCCGCCACCCGGAGACGCCGTCGTCTCGACGCCGGTGCCTCCGTCGCCCGTCTCTTGCCGCCAAAATGAAGCGAACCCACAACTTCTCCTTACCTGTAAGCGTCGTCGTTTTGTCTATATTCTACATTTATTTCTCCACCGTTTTTGTTTTTATCGATCGATGGTTCGGCCTCACGTCATCGCCGGGTTTAATGAACGCCGTCGTTTTCACCGCCGTTGCGGTTATGTGCGTCGTTAACTACACGGTTGCTATCCTCACGGATCCGGGTCGGGTCCCATCGTCTTATATCCCGGATATTGAGGATTCGGAGCACCCTGTACATGAGATCAAGCGTAAAGTACGTTTTTCATTATTAAAAGTTTGTTTTGTAAAGTGAAATCTATGCTCTTTGAGCAAGTGTTTTAAATGAACATATGAAAGTTATGATTTTTGTGGTTTATTAAGCTTCAAGATTTGTTATTTTTGAGTTTAGAAGTGAAAAAGATGCTTAAAAATTGGCATTTCATGATGGCTGTTTAGTTTATTTTTTATGGTACGGAATTTGGATACTTTTAACGTTGCATTGTATAGGTGGATCATATTTGCGTGCCCTTTGGTCTATATTTTGTTTCAGGTGTCTATTATGGGATTAACTGACTTTAAGGGTTCTGAACCTTTCTTTATGTTGTTGTTTCATTACCATTTTCCTTTTTGTCGAAAGATTAGATACATGAGTTTATATGGATCGGACAACATTGTTAACTATCAAGAGAAAAGAAGCTTATTTTAAGTTTTTCATTTCAAATGAGATCAACTCGTAGATTGGGGTCAAATTATCTGTGAAATCAACTGGGAAAAGTTGTTCCTTTGTGACATAAGGTCACAGGTTCGAATCGAAAATAGTCTCTTTATAAAATTATAAAATGAAAGCTACGTACATTGATGACCCGCCTCCAACCCTCGCAAAGCAGAGAGTGATGTACATGGAATACGTGACTTTAGGAAATCAATGTCTTTAATTTATCCCTGGCATCTTACAGTTAGGTGATTCCTTTTTCTGCACCGAAGTTCATCTTGAATATAAATTGTTTGTTTGGCTAACAATCTGAGTATATGGAGGATTTATGATCTTAACTTCTTTTCAATGTCAAGTTAACTCGGTTATCAGTTCCACTGCTATTGGACTATATCATGGAAATTTACTTCAAATGATTGTGCTCAAGTGATATCTTCTAAAAATTGTTTGCTTCACTACTTCACCAATCATTTTCTCTCTATACTTTTAATCATGATGATTATATGCATTGTTGACTGATATGCTTTACAAAAAGCTTTCCTCTCCTGGAAAAATGTGTATATGTGGGCAACCTAAGTACTTATGTTTAAACTTCTAATTCAACTTTAGTCTAAGAGTCCTCATCATTCTATTGGACTAAATTTTGATAGTGATATTTGATTTGTATTTAATTCCTGTTGAATGACATATGAGAAGAGTTGAATTTTTCTATTAATTATTTCTTATTTGGATATGTGAGTTGGTTTGTTTTACAGCCTGTAGTTTTATTTTCTGTTGATACATGGCAATGTTAGATATCTTTCATATAATTTTTGGTGTATTCCTCATGTAGATTGACACTTAGTTGGAAACTTTTACAGGGGGGTGACTTGAGATATTGCCAGAAGTGTTCACATTACAAGCCTCCTCGTGCACATCACTGCCGTGTTTGCAGAAGATGTGTGTTGCGAATGGTATGCAAAAACTAAGTTGTCATTCTGTTTTATCTCAAATATCCTGGCTGATATTTAAAGTGCTACCTATTGATTTCAAGGATCACCATTGCATATGGATAAATAATTGTGTGGGGCACGCGAACTATAAGGTCTTCTTCATCTTCGTTCTGTATGCTGTCATTGCATGCATCTACTCCCTGGTATGTTTTAAGTTTATGTCCAACTTTATCTGTACCCTCACATGTAATTTTTATTGATCAGCATCCTTCTGCAATTTTGGCCTAGCTTACAATGTCTTTTGGAGTTCAATCATTGGCTATATTATGTTTTCCTTGTGAAGTTTCATGATATAGGTTTCTTTTATGTCTTCATTCTGTTTTCTTATACTTTCAGGTCCTGCTTGTTGGGAGTCTCACTGTTGACCCACAAAAGTATGAACAGCAAAGTGATGGCTTTTACAGAACAATATATGTATGTCCTTTAGCTATTCTGTTGCATCAACTAGCATCAAATTCATTAATAAATTTTCCTTTCAATTTACTCTTTCCAGGTTATTTCTGGCTTGTTGCTCATCCCATTAAGTGTAGCCCTGGGTGTTCTTTTGGGTTGGCATGTCTACCTCGTTTTGCAAAACAAGACGACAATTGAGGTTTTTAATCAAGAACATAATTGTCCTTTTCTGCTCACTTTTTTGGTCATTTTGGTATTGAAATTTGATGGTCTCATTTTGGTACTTTTAACAGTATCATGAAGGAGTAAGAGCTATGTGGCTTGCAGAGAAAGGAGGGAGTGTCTATAAGCATCCATATAATATTGGTGCATATGAAAATCTGATAATGGTGAGAACATTGAACAACAAACAACCAAAAATCTGATGCCCATTGTTGTTAGGTTCCCTATTAAAAAATCTTTCATAGGCCTTACTTGAAGAAAATCGAAGATTCAGCTTATGGGGCCTTCTTTCCCCAAGCTTTTATTGTGTTTGAATATAGTCTTTTTATGTACATCAGAAGACTTTCAGTTTTTTGGTTGTAGATTGTTACTTTTAGGAGTTCCTTAATGATTGAACTTATCGAGGCCTGCTTGGTTCAGAAAGATCCAAATGTGTCTTGCTGCAATTTACTAGTAGTTTGCTCTTCTGCCTTCTCTTTGTCTCTCTTGTTAAGTGCATTCCAGCATACCTGATGCATCTTGGTTGAAGGATGCTGCAGCACAAATGTCTTTCTGCACAAGTTGATTTAGTTTCGAGTCAATTTTTATATAAGCATACAATGTTAATTTTTCGGGGTTTGGCTTCAAAAGGTTATGTATCGGAAGCCCATCTAGGCTGGGGAAGTGCGTCAGTCGAGTTGCATCATTGTTAAGAACAAAGTTGGGAATCTAGATACTTTATCCTCATCAATCACTAAAATGCTTTTTCAGGTTCTTGGACCAAATGTCTTCTGTTGGTTTTGCCCTGGAGCAGTACATGTCAGTTCGGGTCTTCACTTCCGCACAGCCTTCGATAGTAAGACCGTTACATCTACTTTGCAATGACGTTTTCTTTTGCCATCGCATTGTCTAGGGGAGATGCTCAACTCTTGACTCCAGAGAGGTGGATAAAAGTTGGCATTCTTTTCCGGCATGTAAGATTTCTGATATTGGCTTAGCAGTCAGGAGGAGGAAACCTGAATGTCACTTAACCACGTAAAGTCTGTTTCAATGAGAAGCTATCAGTTTCAGCTACATTCCAGGGAAAGAAATATGGCTTGCAGAGACCCTTGTCAATAGTTGAAGTTTTTCCAGGAAAGGAAGTGTTTTTTTTTTTGGTGATTTTGTTTTGTTTGCAGGTTTTCTGTGAGAAGTCTTCAGGGTAATTATAGATCTTGTAGAGCTTACAAATCAAGTTACTTCACACCATTGTGTATAAAGATGACATTGATCCCAACTGACCCACAAGAACAAGATCATCCCTTGTAACTCAGAATTGTAATCTTTTGTAACATTAAAGAATAACATTTGTTTCTCTTCTTTTTTCTTCTTTTTTCTTCTTTACTTTGTTGCATAAATGCTAATGTTGGATTTTCTATTTGTTTGAGTAAAGAAATTATATGAATTTTTTTTCATGTTTTTTGTCAGTATAAAATTAGCATTAATCTTACATAAACCCTTCAAGTAGCATTTTTTTTCATGTTTTTTGTCAGTATAAAATTAGCATTAATCTTACATAAACCCTTCAAGTAGCAGTACCAGCCACTTCGGTTTTCCAATAAATAAATATTATATTATTAGATTTAAATAAATTGATATCAATTTGGCTCACGCAAATCACAGGCTAAATTAGATTCTCTCAAATTCAACAATCTTAATTTAATTAAAAGGAATTATTATCTCTTAGATACATATTAAATAAAATTTTATGTGCATAAATTAAGTATTTATTATTTCATTAGAAATTTAAGTGAGGTGTTTAATTGAATCCAACAATTAAAAGAGAAGGGGCCCACGAGCTTTATCCCACCACTTGGACAGGCTCACGTCGTGGACATCAAGTGGATTTATCCTAGTCATCATCTCAACTCGCTATGCTCGCTTGACGCAAGCTACGACTCTCATAAACAGATTCAGACCTTCTGTTTAATTTTGTGATGTTTTATTATGTTTAGTAAATTTTAGTTATTTATTTATATAAATTTTATATTTATTTATGTAAAGTTCACATAAAATTTACATAAATAAATGATTAAGATTCACCAAATACAATAAAACACTATACAGTATAAAGAATCTTAGTCCCTCGTAAACAACCCCAAAAGCATAGATCTCAAACTTCCATTAAACCGTGCTCTACACGGGCATAAAAG